>PVJS01013883.1:0-41348 GCA_004027185.1 Glis glis
CTACACCCCCGGCCCTATTTTTTATACTTTATTTTGAAACCGGGTCTCACGAAGTTGCGGAGGGCCTCACTAAGGAGAGAGAAAGAGATAGGGAGAGAGAGAGTGAGAGAGCTGAGGCTGGCCGCGAACTCGGATCCTCCGGTCTCCGCCTCCCAAAGTACTGGGATTATAAGCGTGCGCCACCACGCCCGGCTCCATGTGGGGTTTTAAAATAATGAATATGATACCTGGTGTAAGCTCATAGATTTTTAGGAACTTTACTTAAAAACCGAGAACTATACATTCTGCAGCCATTCATATTAGCCTAGGCTTTGAGAAGGTTATTGAATCTGAGCTTCATTTCCCTCAAAGTATTGTCCCCAACACTGAATAAAATAATGTCTATGTACTACTTAGTACACTGATTATTGCTAATATATATTAATTACTTCTATTTTTATTTCATTTATTATAAACTGGAGGGAAACATAACAGAGCACAATTTTCTCTAATTCTGAATGATATTTGCTGATTGCCATAAATTTGTTGTATATCCAGCACCTTGTTTCCAATAATTAGTTGTTGTACTGGTTTACTTCTCTAGTGAGAATGCTTGTGAAGGGTTAGATAAGGTGAACTGATCAAAATATGCCTCTTGATGGAAAGAAAATTAATTCAGAAAACCCTATTTCATGTGTGCAAGAATATTAGCATAGTACACATTAGGAAATTTTCTGTGGAATGAAAGCAGGTTACTGAAAATCTTTGGAATACAGAATAACTTTTCAGAGCATATTTCAATGTAACTAATGTTACCTCAGCAAAAATTATACATTTATATATATGAAAATATGTTTATTATGTATACACATGTGAGTATGTATCTGTGTATACATACCTATATTTATATAGGTATAGACACGGTGTCTTCACATCATTGTTAATAATATTGCACTCAAATACTAGCTTGTCTATATGCTTAAAGATGCTAAATGTAGGAAATGGTAATCTCATTTTGGCACAATACAACTAAATTTTCCTTCTGTCCAGTAGTATTGAAGTATTGAACATGTTCAACCTTTCTTTTTTTTTTTTTTTTTTTTTTGCTGTACCGGGGATTGAACCCAGGGGCGTTCTACCTCCGCGCTACACCCCCGGCCCTATTCTTTATATTTTATTTTGAAACCGGGTCTCACAAAGTTGCAGAGGGCCTCACTAAGTAGAGAGAGAGAGAGAGAGAGAGCTGAGGCTGGCCGCGAACCCGGATCCTCCGGTCTCTGCCTCCCAAAGTACTGGGATTACAAGCGTGCGCCACCACGCCCGGCTCAACCTTTCTTGTAACTGAAAGTAGTATGTATGTGAATATGTGTGTTGGGTGAAATAAAGGAGAAATCCAATTTTTATGCAGTTTATAATGTCTTATTATTTGTTCTTCTTTTGATAAGCATGCATAATTTCCACTCAGTAGTGGGAATACCATGTGTAAATGAAAAAAAGTCATAAGTCTCTCAATTTGGATAGCAGGACATAGAAAGATTAATGTGTAGGCCCAATATATTGTTAGAATTAAATAAAAACCCACTTGTGTATAGTAGCATCTAAAACAGTAAGGATATATGATGGTTTAACAATTCTGAGTAGCTCTGCAGAAATATAAATCCTACTGTGACCAATAAATTGCTCCAAGGCAAAGAGTTATGCTTTTTTTCTTTCTTTTAACCTACATTAAAATTGTTGAAGTTTCTAATTCACATGAAGTATATTTTATGTAAAAATAGTCTTATGCTTAGGTATTTACTATGATTCATTGATTTTAAATGTATCCAGGCTTATAAATAATGTATTTGCTATGCTACTTATCAAGTAGTACCAAATATCAAATATATATGTATATGTACACACACATACACACACAAAAAAAAAGCATAACATATTTAGTTTCACAAAGCAAATGATTGGAATGAAAAGAATAGTATAGAAGAAACAGCTCCAAACTTGAAACCACTAAACCTAATCTATTCTACCCCTTGTACCTTTTCACTGTGTAACTTAGGACAAATCACTTAAAATAGAAAGTTTTTGCCTATTAATGTTTAAAATTCTTTAAACTGTGAGTTTGTGAAAACCACAAGATCGCCTACTTTCACTATATTATCAAGGCCTCATGATTCTGTTATACTCTGATTCAATATGTTTATCAACCTTCCATTATTGTGACGAAGTACCTGAGAGAATTCAACTAAAAGAGGAAAGACTTATCTTGGCTCACAGAGATGTCAGTCCATGGTCACCTGGCTCCATTGTTTCTGGATCTGTGGTGAGGAATAACATTATGGTGGGGAGCATGTGTAGGAGCAAAGCTGCTCACCTCATAGGGGCCAGGAAGCAGTGATCAAGAGAGAGAGGAAGTGGCCAGGGACAAAATATACCCTTCAAAGGCATGCCTCCTTGCTGGGCACAGTGGTGCGTACATATAACCCCTGTACTTGAGAGGCTGAAACAGGAAAATCACAGGTTTGAGGCTAGTGTGTGGTGACTCAGGAAGACCCTGTTTCAAAATAAAAAAAAAATTATGAAGGGCTGAGGAGGTAGACTAGAGATAAATACTCCTGGATTCAGTACACACACACACACACACACACACACACACACACACACACATACACACACACACAAACACACACAAACACACACACACCAGCAGCAGCAGACATCCTCCAACTAGGCCCCATCTTCTTCTAAAATTTTCACCACCACCCCTTACTCCATTAATCTATAAAATCATCAGTGGTTTAACACATCCATGAGGTCAAAGCCCTATGATCCAATCATCCACTTGCCCCAACTCTGAATATTGCAGCACTGGAGACCATGCCTCAGCCCATGATCTTTTGGGAGACATTTAAGCTCCAAACCATAACAATATGGAATAAATTTCAGGTTTTCTGCCATCAAATCTGTTTTTAAGAAACAAAGTGGCTTGATTGTGTGTTTTGAGGAACCATTGATTGGATAGATTTATTGATGAATGTGTAGATGCAGGAAGGTATGTGAATGCATAGAAACAAAGAGAAAAAGTGAAGAGAAAAATCAGAGAGAGAGAATGCAAACGGAATCAACTCTCTTCACTTCAAAGAATTTTAAAGATTCACAGCATGTAGCAACTATGCTACTTTTAAAGTTTTTTTTCTATTTTAGATTGACTACCCCAAAATTTATATATTTAGGCAAAATTAAGTGAGAAAAGAGTTGAACTTTGTGACTAAAAAAGGTTAGCTGCTTTTCACTTTATTTTTAACTAAGAAATCTGACTGAACATGTTTTGGGCAATTGTTCCATATGTCTTTCAAGATTATATGGTTTTAAGCATGGATTAATTGTGCAAAGGTAATGCAGATGTGTTGATACTTGCTTTCAATACTTAGAATAATTTATTTCAAAGTACTTAATTTGTTCATCATATGAATGATAAATAGATAAATAGATTGATTTTCAGTAGTTCTACTTACTCTTTATGTGGTAAAATTTCTTCAGGGTGTATCAAATTTTTTTTCCATACTTTTTAGGGGAATTGTGAGCTAGACGAAGACATTTTTTCTCTACTATCTTACCAGCTAAACAATGTTTTCTCCACTTGCCTATTAGATGTAAAAGGATTTAAATATTCAAACTAAAAATAAAGTGTATGATTAATACTTTGCTGAATAACTGGGTTCTTCTAGAGTCATGATAATGCCTGTAATAAATTCACATGCAAATAAATTTGCAAGTCTACTTTTGTTTTAATTTAAGTTTAGTTGTAACTTGCATCTTATTCTTGTGTCTGAATTTTGGTATCCTATTTTTATAAGATTATGCCTAACTTTATATAAGCAAAGGTTAACAAATTAATATTTATTGAGTATTTTATATATTCCGGGTCCCTAATAGACACTCTAAATATCAAAATAATGTTTATGGTCAAGGAAATGATATTTGCTAATGAGACAGAGGAGGCCACATGAAGGGGAAACAGCTTAGAATGTTTTGGGGAGTTATTGATTTAATCATTAGTGATCTTATAAATGTTTTATTTAGCAGGCATATTTGCTAATGTAAATTTGTGTGAAATAATTTTATGGTCTAAAGTACTGTCTTATTTTAAACACAAAAATCTACACACACACGCACACACACATACACACACACACACACATAGAATATACCCATCATGTTTACAAGTTTATAGAAGAAATTTGGATTTAAATTTGGATTTATAAAAAAAACCAAGTAAGTTTATGTGCCATGGGATTCTTCACGTAACTTCTCTAAAACAGATTCTGTTTTTTATGTGCTTTTATTGGTGCATTAGAGTCTCACATCATAATAAATCTTATTGACAGTAACATACATGTACACAGCCCTTGGTGCCCCCCCACCTCCTGATTTCCCCCCCTTCCCAATACACAGAACTGAGATTGACATTGGTATATTTTCATATGTACACTTAGTCAATGGTAGTAATTCCATTAATGAACCTCACTCTTCAGGAAAATTTAAAATATATACACCAATACTAAATTTTGGCAAATATTTACAAAACTTTTATTTATGTGAGATACCCATGGCATCTCACAACACTTAAAAATTATAGGGTAAGTGCAGTTTTAAAATTACTATAAATAATTATTTTCACAATTACATTTTTGTAAATATTTGCCTAAATTTAGTATTGGTTCATATATTTTAAATTTTCCTGTTAGTTACATGAAAATTATATTCAACATTGTTATACATAGTACAAATTCATAGAATTTGTCCTAAGATATAAGTAGATAAATAAACAAGACAGCTAGCATTTAAAGACATGTGTGTATACCCACCTGTATGTCACCATCTTTGTTGTAAGAGTTAAAGACTTCCTCTCCTATGGAAGGAAAAGAATATCACTCTCAAGTAATGGAGATGAATAATTATAAAGTGACATAACAGGAATATTAGGATTTTTCTGCCTAATTACTTGATCATTCTTCTCTCTAGTTTGGACAATGGGAAGCATATATAATCTATTGATCAAACATTTTGTGTGTGTGTGTGTGTGTGTGTGTGTGTGTGCATGCATGTGTGTGTGAGTGCATGTGTATGTATGTGTGTCCAAAAAATTATTTCATCTTGACAAGTCTAACCTGCTTTGCACCTCTATTGATCAAACACGTGTGTGTGCATGTACACATGTGTGTGCGTGTGTATATGTGTGTGTTTTTGAAAAATTATTTCATCTTGACAAGTCTAACCTGCTTTTTACCTCAAGGTTATAAAATAAAACTGACTATAAAAATATGCTAATAAAATGCCTCAGAAGGAACTGGATGCTGTGACATCATATTAGTTAGGAATATTGCATTTGAGAAACTACATGGTTAAAAAAAAGTAAATCTGGGATGTTTGTTATTGGATTATACTAGTAACATTGTGTTTTAATATGAAGGGTAATGAGATGGCTTCTCCATGACTCCTGGAAGTACATGAAATGAGAAAGGACCTTCTTTCCCGAGGTTTTTCATTGAAACTCACCAGGTTGCTCTCAGAATGCTGGCGTTTCATACAAATGTTGCATGCCCTCCTTTGGTACAAAGCCAAATTTAAGATGAGATTTTCATAGCTGAAGAAAAAAGTAAATAAATAACTGGGATTTGAAATGTTGGCCAAGGTATTTTGTTCCCTAGATATGCTGTTTGCAGAAAGATGAACTGTTTCTTCTGTGCACTTCCTTGCTGTTTGCAGAAAGATGAACTGTTTCTTTTGTGCATTTTTCCAGTATATCTTAATTCAGCACTGAATTGACTAATTTGCTATCATTTCTGCAGGTTTCTGCCATTTATTAAGCCAGGTTTAATGTTTAAGGCAATGTTAAGTGTTCTGTCAGGTAAAACGCTTCCATTAAAAATGTATTACCAATACTCAGCCAGTAGTCAACACCACCTGCTGTGAAGCAAGGTTGATTAGAAACTCTTTTTTTTTAAAAGACCCATTTAGAATCCATGACAAGATGAAACATCTATATAAACACACATCAGTTTTATGAATAGACATTTAGCTTATATGGTTTAAAATGAATTGGTTACTTCTGTTCCTATTATGGGAAATTTGTATAATACTTCTTAACAAATTGCTAAAGTTTACATATCACAGTCTCTTTGCATTAAACTTCAATGTAATAGTTAATCTATATTTGTATAAAAATTATCCCATATTAAGATGACTCTTCACGTAAATGGCTTAACTCAGCAAGATAGATATAATATTTATTGTCTAAGTATTTTTACAAAATCTTAGTCTCAAAAGTATAATTCTATATGTTTCAGAAATGACAGAATAATGAAAAAATTAAAGTATATTTTATCCATTTGGTTGTTACTAAAATATTAATATTCTGGCTAATAAATATATAATAACATGATCAGGAAGTATTCCATTTATATGTCAATTAAAATATTTCACTTTTTTTTTCTTATATGCTCAGCCATGAACAGGTATTAAAAATATACAGGAAATTAAAGGCAAGAGTTAGAGAAGGCAGGCCAAATTATTACTACAGTCCAGGCAAATATACAATAGCAGTTAGAGCCTGGCATGGTGGCACACACTTATAAACCCAGTACTTGGGAGGCTGAGACAGGAGAATCGCAGGTTCACAGCCCGCCTCAGCTGCTTAGTGAGACCCTCCACAACTTAGTGAAACCCTGTTTCAAAATAAAAAATAAAACATAGGACTGGGAGTATAGCTTCAGAGGTAGACTGTCCCTGGGTTCAATCCCTAGTACCCCCCCAAAAAAAACCCAGCAGTTAGATAGTTGGATTCACACCAGTGGGTTTTAGAGATCACCTTTCCATGCTGAGGCATCTCACTGTCAACCTGACACTTAACAGACCCTGATAGTTTCTGCCCTGCTTTATCATTCATTGACTCATTCATCGAATAATATATGTTTAATATCCTGATCTATTTTCCACAAGAAGTCTTGGGACTTTAGTCAACAATGTATAAAAATCAAAAAACTTGTTGATGTGAAGTGTTTACATTCATATGTACATATGTGTGACTGTGTAAACTATAAATATATGTATATCTTATATATATATATTTGTGTATACATCTATAGTCTTAAATGTAATAATAGCACCATCTTTAATCATATAAAATGGGCTACTTTATACACACAAACTTATTTTTATAACAATGCAATAAAATGAATATAATAGTAGGGAAACGTGTATCAATAAATATCTGGGTAAGTATATGAAGTCATTCCTTTATCACTCTATTTACCTTGAGCTGTATACCTTTTTTCATTGGTCAAACATTTGTAATTAAAATGTAAATGTTTTTTTTTTTTGGTACCGGGGATTGAACCCAGGGGCATTCTACCTCCGAGGTACACGCCCAGCCCTATTTTTTATTCTTATTTTGAAACAGGGTCTCACTAAGTTGCAGAGGGCCTCACTAAGTAGCTGAGGCTGTCTGTGAACCTGGATCCTCCAGTCTCAGCCTCCCAAGTACTGGGATTACAAGGGTGCACCACCATGCCCAGCTAAAATGTAAATACTTTTAAATGTGTACTTGCTTATAACTGGAAGAATGAAAACCAGAGAAACCATGCATGGCCAGATGGATAAAAGAGACCCCAGATTTTGTATAAATTCAAGGTCCATGTAAAAAGTTTTTTTTCCTCATAAGCACAGTTCTGGAAGACTTATCCTGTAGCGATTTAGAGCAAGGACATTATCATGAAGGAGGCCAGTGATCTGGGTCTTGTTGTGGAACTTTTCTTGGACTGAGTATGTTACACATGTCTTGCACTGAATCTTAATTTCTATTTGTATGTGTAGTAGTATATAGATATAAATATCACATAATCATTTTAGGTATTGAATGAGATACTAAATTATGATAAAAATAATGGAAAATGTTCAGCACTGTTTGAACTATGCTGTTTACTTATATTTTATTGTATAATTTTGAGGCGTATGACTTGATTTTTTATATTCATATGAATAGATCCATCAAATTAACATAGTAATTGCTTTTCATAGTTAACCTTTGTGTGTATGTGTGTGTGTCTGTGTGTGTAAGAGCACCTAACATCTACTCTCTCGGCATTTTTAGTATACAATACAATATTATCAATTACAGCACTCATGTTGCACATTACATCTATAGACTTATTCATACTGCATAACTATGAGACTCTACCCTTTGACTTTCATCTCCCCCTCACCCCTAAAAACCTTTGTTGTCTTACCTGCTTCCGAGAGTTTGACTTTTTAGATTCCACATGAGTGGAATTTTGTATCATTTTCTTTCTGTGCTTGGCTTATTTCATTTTATATCATGTCATCTAGTTTCATCCACATTATAAATTACAATATTTTATAAAAAAGAAGAAAATGATAACATTTATTGAGAACTTAAATATTTCATTTCCATGACTTATAGTTTGCACTTAATACACGTAAGAGTCTTTACAGAGAGATATTATTATACGTTGCAGATGATGGCTGTGAGGCTTAGAATTTGAGTACCTTGCTCAAGATTATAAATATAACAAGTGGCAGAATCTGGTTTGAAATTAAGCAATTTTTTTTCTTAGAATGCTGTGTTTAACCAATATGCTGTGAACAACCAAACACTCAAAAGTTATAGGGAAGTACACCAGGTGAGATGTGCATGTATGAATGTATCACTTTAAAGTTTACTATGATGTATAATTACAATGCACCAATAAAAGTATAAAAAGCTAGCCACAATGCTTTCCTCATTGTTATTGTATGTATATGAAAAGTGCCATACCTATCCCCTAGGACTTATGTTACTTCTTCAAGAAATATTTCTTTCTTCCCTCTGTTCAGAGATTTGTATGTCTCTAAATTTTCTATAAGGAGTTGGGTATAGTGGTACACACCTTTAATGCCAATACTTAAGAGACTGAGACAGGAGGATCAGGGATTCGAGACCAGCCTCAGCAACTTAGTGAGAATGTCAGCAACATAGGGTTATCCTGCCTGTTTCAAAATAAAGGGTTGAGGTGTAACTTGGAGGTAGAATGCCCCTGGTTCCATCCCCCCTCAATTTTTTTCTTTTTTTAATATAATTTTATTGGTGAATGGTAGTTTCACATCATAATGTAGTTCAGAATGATAGGGACATACATGCACACAGTTTACCAGTATTTTAATATTTTATATATATTATAATTTTATACTTTTATATATGTTATATTTTACTTTTTTAAAAAGGGGGAGGGATAAGGAGAAAGGAAGAAAACTGGAAAGAAAAAAAAATCATTAGAGAGTTTGATTCTTCTATATTCTGTGAATAGGCCCTCAGAAAGTTTCCTGATTTTATCTCCTATTATTCAGAAAAAAATTCTTCCAACTATGAATCCCTAAATAAGATATCCAATGTATTAGCTACTCTATCCTGCATATTTTTTTGTACTGGGGATTGAACCTAGGGATATTCTACCTCTGAGCTACAGCCCCAGCCCTTATTTTATTTTATTTTATTTTATTTTATTTATCTTGAAACGGTATCACTAGGTTGATGAGAGTCTCACTACTTGCTGAAACTGGTCTCGAACCTGCAATCCTCCTGTCTCAGCCTTCCTTCCAAGTACTGGGATTACAGGCGTGTACCACCATGCTCGTCTCTGTAAAACCTTTTTGTACCTATCATATTATTTTCTGCATGCTTTTCCTGCAATAACCCTTGGCCTTATTATTCATCCTTTCCATCTGGAAGAAGTGAGCTCCATTTCTGCTTAGCTCTCTCACTGCTTCCAAGACAATGTGTTTCAGTAATAAATAAAGTGAACGCTTTAAGGGAAAGTGTAATTTTTTCAGATAACATAAGTCTCTTAGGCATATTTCCAGAGGTTATGACAGAATACTTATATTATTGTTCAATGGCAATTCTCATTTCTTTCTAGGAGCAATTTTTGATGAATCTGCTAAAAAGGATGATGAGGTGTTTCGCACAGCAGTTGGGGACCTCAACCAGAATGAGGAAATCTTACAAACGGAGAAAATCACATTTTCAGTGACGTTTGTTGATGGCAACAATCCTTTCCAAGCAGTTCAAGAAGGTAAGATCCATTATTTGTTTTTGTTTTCAGTTCCAATAGCAAAGAAATCAGACTCAGAAGAAGTCATGAGACGTGGACATGGTTTTGTATCTTTGCTACTCATTGGGTGTTGCTTCCTTTTACAGTGATGTTTTATAAATGTTAGTGCTGCATTCCACTTTTGAGTGGGCAGAAGGTGGAAAGTTATTGTTTTAATTGAAACATAATATGGAAAAGGGCATTATTATTTGCCATGAAAAGTTGTGTGGCAGTTTTATGACTTCAGTGTAAATGAAACGTACCTTTAAAATATGACTTGCAGAATTTGTACTTTGGGCTTCTCTGAGATAACTGCCACCTTGAGTGTTGTTACACGTTGCAATGACATTTCAGGTGTACTCATGACAAATGTATTGCTGCAAGGAAAACCGTTAGACATGACATATATTTCAAAGACTTTGTGCCGGGATCCTAACACACTGACCAAGGCTATAAATTTTTTCCTCTCTACAAGTTTCCAAATATTAAAGCACTTTCCTCCCTTTTCTGGACATGTGAATTAAAAGTTTTCCTTGATACAGAGTATTACAAATACAAAGAATTTCTTTTGTACTGGAATTATTATTCCTATTAATGAAAAATTTCACTGAAAAAAATCTTAGACTAGGGGAATTCTACATTTGATGCTGTTAATAATCTGATTAAATGCTTTTAGCCCCTGCATGGGTAAAATTCTCCTTGTTCATGAAACCATTCATTAAAAATTGCCTAGGTCTGAAGATTTGTGTTCTTCCAGAATTTACATGTTGAAACCTTCTTCCTACTATCGTAATAGTAAGAGGTGAGGCCTTTGGAAGGTGATTAGCTCATAAGGGATCTATTCTGATGGATGGGTTTAGTGCCCCTGTAAAGGAGGCTGGAAGGAGCTTCTTTGCCCCTTCTGCCATTAGAGGACAACTATGAAGTGGAAAAAGAACCCTCACCAGACAAGGAATCTGCTGTCCTCTTGATCTTGGAGTCCGCAGCCTCCGGAACCGTGAGCAATAAATTTCTGTTTTTTTTTTTTTTATAAATTATACAGCACAGGGTGTTTTGTTGTAACTGCACAAACAGACTAAGACATGGATCTGTTTTATATTTTATTGTGATGATATATTTAGACTAAGGATAATGAATGCAAGATTGACTCAGTCAAACGAAGTATTTTCTTAATTAAAAATTTAAATAGGATTCCTCAGAAGAAAAGGTACTACAGTAGATGTCATAAACTTTTGTAGGGGATTTTTTTGAAAAGACAAATGTTGAAGCACTAAGAGAAATAAACCAAAATTTATCCTTTTAATCTAATATTATATGTTTGATCTACAGACAAATTTTATTGGAATATATTTTTGATCAGCAGTGTTATAACTCATTTATATCCACTTCTGTTAGAGAGTGAATGTGATGATTGGTGGTCTGAAGGAATTCTCTTAGCTATTGGGTAGAAAGAAGAAAGTATTATTTTATCAAATTAGCAGAATTATTTAAGGAAAAGCAGTCTTTGCCAAGAATAGCATAATATAGCTAACAATAACATGATGAGATTTTAAATTTTAATAAGTAAATATCAATGCAAAAAGTCAGGTGGAAATAGGCATTTTAAAATCAGAATTATCTTGGGAATTTGGGTCTTCCCGTAATGATTATGTTGATAAATTATCTATGGGAACATTTAAAATCTGCATAAATTAATTTCAGAATTAATGAAGGGATCTGCAAAATAATAAAGTTGATTTTGAAGATGGTGCACAATAATTTAAAAAATTGTATATTCTCGGAATCATTTACTTTTAGGAACCGCTATGATTTTTAATATTAACCTACACTTTTAATGATCAGAATGAGAGCAAGAAAAGCATAAGCAACTCTGAGTAGTGACATGTCAATTTTAGAATGTCTTCAGCAGATCTCTGAAGATATGCTGAAATACCAATGTTTTAAAGAAAATCCTCATTGACTTAAAAATTAGCAGGAGATAGAGAAATAAAGACAACACAATGAATGGGTGGAGAGAATTATGAAGTCAGAATAAATATGTCCCTCATACCTTTTTTAGAGGCTTCAACTTGAAAAGTGAAGACATTTCTTAAATACTCTGATTATTTTCTTTTACATGCTGTTTGTTTAACCATTCTGCTGCCAGTTAGATTCTAGAAACAAAATTACCTCTCAGAAGAACTCTCAGGACTTGAAAGAAGTTGTGGCACTGAGAGAAAACTGAGACAGGAAATAAGTTTCCCAGATAGAGACCACTAGATATTTGTCAAGAAGGAAGAGTCTGACAGTTTGCTTGATGGCTTCTGATACCAACGGAATGTCCTGGAGCAGTTATTTTGATGGCCGGCTCTGAGTAATGAACTTGAAATAAGTTCCCAGAAGCTTTTGGAGCTAATCTGTTTCCCCATTCAATATCAAGTAGGATTTCAGTCAATTTTTGAGGTTAAAGTAATTATTTCAAGAACTCTTTTTGTAACATATTGGTTTGAAAGAAAGAAGGATAATATTCAATTTAAAAGGAAATATGAAACAATTGAAAAGTACCAGTTTCTTAAACATTATGAGTAAGTCACTTAGAGGAAAACCTTTATTGTGTTATCAAAGATGGTCAGTTTTTCTATGATCATATCTTTGCTGCAATAGCATGAAAAGTCTATAAAAGACAGGATCTAAGGATCACCTCTTTTCTTCTTTTAATTCTAGGGAGAGATAAATTTTCAATGATAAAATTATAACTGATTGTTTATACATTAGCACTCTTAATGGACTTAGAGAAAATTCATGGTTTTAACTCTCTCTCTCTCTCTCTCTCTTGCTCTCGCTCTCTTTCTCTCTCTCATTTTATTTAAATTGAAAGTCTGGTACTTGGAAAAACAGCATCATCAGAAACACAGATTTTTGGTGATAATACTGAATGATAAGTATTAGTCCAAAGAGAGATAAATGAAGCTTATTAGTCTTAAGTCCCGGATTTACTTTGTTAGAATTTCCTGGGTCCAGCCATATGTAAAAACTGATTTTTTAGAAACTTATTTTTTCTATTGTCAATATTTAATAAAAGAGAAAGGGATTTACAGATAAACAGCCTATTTAACCCTAAGACAGTATTGGTATTGGTACTGGTATTATTAAAATTCTCTTTTGTAGCTTTGGTTACAGTACATTTTAGATACTAATTATTCTTTCTGAGGTGAAGAAAAAAGGTATGTCTTTTATAACACAGTGCTGACATTCCATTCTCTGGAGATGAATGCCAGTTTTTTATCCTATTTCTCATTATCTTGTAACATAAATAATAGACCTTAAAATAAATAAATAAATGGTAGTAAAAATCTTGTTTCCATAAAAGCAATCTAGAAACAAATCACCTGTTTTCAGAAAATTATTTTTTCCTTTGTTTTGAATATACTTTTGGATAAGCCATTATTCTTCTTATATATACTGAGTTGTGGGATATTAGCCAAGAGCAAAAATTTTTCAAACCTTACCTTAACTCGGGATTTTTTTTTTTTGGCAGGTTTTTCTTTTCAGTTGGCTATTTGGAGAGGTAGCTTTCTCCCTCTAGAAGATGCATAAAAGAAAAAAATAACAGGGTCCTTTTTTCAACAACCTAGTTAAATATAGATGTGGAATATTATGTAATTGAGACTCATAGGGGTTAAGTAATCCTGATATGTTGTATTATTGTCAACAGGCAAGTGTATAGTACAAGAAGAACTAAACCAAGAATGTCAGACCATTTGTCCAATATTTTTCTCGCTACATCTAATATCTAAGTTTACACACACACACACACACACACACACACACACACACATACACACACTTGTGATAATCTATCCTAGGACTTCACTATTGTACACACACATATAAATATACACATACACACTCATTATATCATGTATTCTAGAACTTCAGTAAGTACTATAGTAAATAAAAAGTAGCAGATTCATAAGCTTTTATATGTATTTGATTTAATTTATTTAAGTTCATTGCATAGAATAGTGGAAGGATTCCAATCTGGGTGATGAACACCAGTTATGTTGTATTACACACTCTTGTTCTTTCTGCCTTGGATTTCCTCATCTGCAAAAAAATGAATTTAGAACATAAGTGATGTATTTTAAGGTAACTTCCTTCTCTATGATTTTATTGCTCTTTGGAACACATTTCTAAATTTAGAACTTTATAGAAATGATCACTATTTATTTGATCCTTAGAGAAGGCTTCGCATTGCTGAAGTTGCTCATAGTTCTTTTGTAACTGACTTAAAACAAACAAAAGGCTAAATGATAGTTATCCTTGGTTTTGCTACCTCATCTACCTATTCGCCACCACCCGAAGAACTCATTAGTATCAACAGAATACAGAAAAGACCTTGTGCTAGTTCAGTGGACATGGACCAAAGTAGATATTGCTAGATTTTCCTTTTACCTCTGTCCTATAGATTATGTCCTCTGTGGTATCTATGCATTATGTTTTTCTTAGGTATACAGTGCCCGGTGTGAAAGACACCAAAGACTCCACTGAAAGTAGCAGCAATTGTTTATATTGCTAGCTCTTGTTTGAGACCAACATACTATATCCCATGAAAGTGAGAATTTTTAAGAAAATAAATCAGTAAAAGTAAGGAGAGTTCATTTGTAAAACTGTATCATTGGAAGGTGAATGCAGAAATAAGGACCCAGTATAAATTTTACATGCATTGAATTCATCAGGAAGGATGTAAACTATCGTGCATTAATATTTAATGGTAAGATTTAGCTAAAACATTTTGGAGTAATTGCTCTTATTGGAAAAATACCTGAAATGTAATACATAATGAGAATAAGGGCAGAATTATACTATAGAATAAAAAAGGATTTTATTTGAAAAAATGTAGAACTATCATAATTATATTTTTCTGCTCTA
Source organism: Glis glis (assembly GCA_004027185.1). NCBI lineage: Eukaryota > Metazoa > Chordata > Mammalia > Rodentia > Gliridae > Glis > Glis glis. The sequence continues at coordinate 15,033 of PVJS01013883.1, forward strand.
TTGCAAGCCACTATAAAATATAGTAGCTATAATTAGCAACATCACATTTATTAAAAAAGTCTAGTGCTTTAGAAAAATGAAAATTTGAGTCAATATAGCCAAGTATGAGTCAGAGAAGCAAACTTTATTCCAAAGTCCAGTGGTGATGTTTATTATCTGTTGGATTTGCCTCATATTTCTTCCAAAATGAAATGGTTATAAATATATTAAGTGCACTTCTAAAACAATGAAACTGTTTCCAAATTTGATTTGTGACATCAGTCTCATCTGTTTATACTCATATCTAAAAGATACACATATCCATTTTGCGTGTGTATATGAGATAATAGGAGAATAGCAAAGCTAGAAAGAGTGTAAGGAAATCTAGCTTCAAAAAAGCACCTCCCCCAAACATATCACCATCCATCATGAGTTTTTTTTCTGCCATTGGCTAAATCTGTATAGGCTGGTTCAAAGAGGATATAAACTCCAGAGAATGATTTATGTGGCTGTACTCTTTGTGGCAACAATCCAGGCTTTAATCTCATAAATTATATCCCTCCCTGCTTCAGTCGGAAATTTTACTGTGGTAAAAATCTGCTAATTCCAAAATCCTTAGATTGGTTTCTGCACTTTCCTCACATTGGACCAGAGCATGTATGCCTTAGTAGGGTATGGTTTTTTTTTTTCTGGACCCATTTTGATTACTTGAATTCCAGCTACTTTCTTGAATTGCCTAGCAATAAACTCAACTTGAGAAATCAGTGATTCTAAGGGCAAAAACAAAACAAACAAATGACCATGTAGGTGTAATTCTTCTCATTCATTTATTTATCTATTCAAAATCCGTTGAGCTTTGAGCCCCAGTGTATAGCCCAAACACTGTGTAACTCTAGCTCATCTCCATGCATGTACAGGCGGAAGGAATACACCATACAATTAATGGCCATCTCCAAATATCTGCACATCAGGAGAGATTCCAAATGTCTAGTTGGCAACTGGACTACCTGTCTTCCTCCATGGGTCTGGGATACTTAGCTTGGTCGTTTCCCCAGCAATGTCCTGCCAAGTCCTCTGTCACTTTGTATCCCTGCCAGCCACATTCCAAGGACTGACCCACAAGGTCTAGGATCTACATCTGCCTAATATGTGATCCTCAGCATTCACCATCGATGTCATATTAAGGTATAAATAATTCTATATCTACTAGAGACAACATCAGCATTCATTCACATAAATCCTTCTTCTTGAAGAATTTCCCATTAGAAAAATTAAGGTAATAAATATTTGGAATCTAATTTTGATAATTCTCAGTTATACTCTGTATCCATATACTTACTAAGTGTGTACTGTTCCATGATTGGACCAGCTACAATTGGGAAACAACAAAAAAAAATAAAGGATACAGTTTATGGTGCGGGAACCAATAAAGTGTGCTTGAAAAATATTGTGGACTTTTAAAGCATTGAAAAACATGCTATTGCCATCCATATAGAACTTGGAGTTTTAAGTGGGTTAATAGTTGAAAGGAACAAGGTGCTCTAGCTTTTTAAAATTTGCTTTTCAGAAGAGAGAGGTAATTCTTCTCTTAAAGAAACTCATTACTTTTTTCTTTAAGAAAATATTAATGTAAATACAAATTGCACGGGTTCTTTTTCCCCCTGTTTTATTGCTAGACTTTGGCATTTGTAATCCTTTCCCTTGTCTCATTCAATACCATACTCTTAAAGTAATAGTCTCTAATACTGTGAAGAGATTGAAATTCAGATGTTTATAGACCTCTATATCATAATTTTATAGCCTTTTTTGCTTTGAAGCCTTTTACCTCACTATCTAGAATTGTGTACTGTTATTTAAGTTCAGTCATAAAATATAGATTTTAGCAATATGTGCCACCCTGGATCTTGTTTTACTTAGAAGAGTCTTTAGCAGTTTTTACAAAAGCTATATTGAAAGGAACAAAAGACTTGTTCTTTTGTAGTTGCTGAAGTGTTCTTTCAGCCACCAATTCCTTTATAATAATAGTATACCACTTTCTTCTATTCTTTCTGCCTCTGTAGATTCAGTGCATGATTATGGTAGCATAATCCAGTTTTTAATCTGTCTTTTATGATACTGGCTTGGTAAAAAGAATCACCTATATGTTTTAAAGTAACTCTGATTATGTGGTTATTAGATTAAAAACTACATTTACCTATCCTCAGCAGGTGTAATGGGAGTCCATTGCTTAGTCATAAAAATATTGTTGATATTGGTAAATAGTTTTATTATTTCAAACTATTATTAGTACTACTGATATCTAAGTTTCTAATGATCCAATTTACTTGCTTAATTTGAGAACAGAGAATAACCTGATTTTTTATTTCAATATTTAACACCAGTTTTGCATGTGCTTGTCAAATGTTGGGTTTATACATAGGTTTTTGGATTCAAGCAATATTCTATTGAATTATCTTGCATTTTGCAAAAGAATAGTCTTTGGAACACTCACTTTAAAAAGGAGAAGGAAAAAATTTAATCAACAAGTACTGAGGATTGAACCTGGGGTGCCCTACCATTGAGCTATATACCCCAGCCCTATTTATTTTTTTGAGATAGGGTTTCACTACACAGCCCAAGCTGGCCTTGAACTTTTCATCCTCCTGCCTCAGCCTCCCACATTGCTGGGATTATAAATATGTGTCATGGTGCCAGGCAGCAAGTACTTTTTGAGTGCCTAAAACTGTTCAGCCTTGAGCAAATTACTCTGCACAATGCTGTGCTCTGCTCCCGGTTGGCTGCCCTGTAGTCATGGTCATCTTGACCTTTATTCCATTATGTTAGATCCTGACATGTATGTGGATCTCTTCCCTTTACTCGCCCAATACAATGTTCTTTTAAACTATATTCAGCCCCCTTTCAAGCATTGACCCTTCATATTGTACTATAAACACTGGCAATATCTACATTTGATTTAATATATGTCAAGTTTGATGTCATTTGCCTTGTTTGGAACAAACTCAGAAATTAAGTTCATGGGGCATAGAATTAAATACTAGCTTGTATATGTGAATTCTGCTCTATGTGTGATTATCTGTGGGCACTTGAGCATACCTAATGTCTCTGAGACCCAGTTCTTTTTTTAATATGTAAAATGGGAATGAATACATACTCCTTGGGGTTACAGTGATTATATGATTATTGCATAATGATGATATGGGGTTGTAATTATGGAAGGTGTGCTTCTTTACTAATCTGAATACATATGAGTGCATAATGACTTAGCACTACTTCATGTACCCCTCAGTACATTTCCATTCCTCCCTGGTGTATTCCTCCCAAATATCTTCTGCCACCAGTATTGGTGGTTCCCATGGCTACCTCTCAGTCTATCCTTATTGTCTACCTAGTTACCATCATATTTTCACCCAGCTAGATCTTTCCTAATCACGGTTCTTAATGCTATGTTTGAAAAACTATTGGAAAACAAAATGTTTTTGCTCTTTTCCTGGGCTAGTTCTCCTAGTCAGCACAGGAAGATGAGAATTATATTTGTAGTGTAATTTATTTGGTAAATAATAGTGATGTTGAAACATATGTACTTAGGGTTGGGAGGATTTAAAATACCTTGTTACCATTTCTGGGAAGTAGAGAAAGCCCGTGGAGACCAAATTAAAGCTTTCTGATGATTTGTATAGGCTTAATACAATCAGTGAAGTAAATAAGGCTCTGAGTCATAGCTAAATGGGATTCAGTTGTAGAGAAGCATAATGTTGCAGAATAGTGATATATATGAGGGTCAAATATAGAGATGAATTCAAGGAAAGCTTTATGCTTTGAGAGATGCATTATCTCTGGTATTCGAGTTTATTTCTAACATGATTGTTTAAAAGGTTATCTTTCTATGCTCTGCACATTTTCATTCCAAATATACCCAGGAAAATATTAACTCTAAAACTTGGTCACTGGTTTCTGTGAATTTCCAGTACTTTTCCTTTTCAATAACATATTATATTATGTTGGTTTCTGAAGAATTCATGTCTCATTTCAAAACATGTTTGCGTTTTGGTCTTTGGAACCAACTAACATAATGATGGCAAGATTGGTTAAACTCATTCCTTAAGCTATATTTAAAATGGAAAAACTTAAAAATGTCTATTATACATGAAAAGCTGTATTTCAATGCAGATAATATCTTTCTCAGAATGTATGGAGGGATGCAGGGGAGCTGTTACACAAATCAAAGTCAGAATCCTAGTGAGGAAAATAGTATTTAATAATTTTGATTTTAATTTAAAATATTTTTGTACTTTTGAATATACGTTTATATAATGTCAGTGTGAATACTTCAAGGTGGCCCTCTGTATTCATTCATATTATTAAAAGCATAGCAGGGAACTTTGGCTCACACCTGTAGTCCAGTACTTGGGAAGCTCAGACAGGAGGATCACAGGTTCAAGGCCAGCCTCAGCAATTTAGTGAGACACTGTTTCAAAATGTTTAAAAAAAAAAGAGCTGGGGGAGTAGCTTAGAGATAGATAGGTTCAAACCCCAGTACCAATAACATAAAATAATAAAATAAAATAAAAGCACAGCTCAGGTAAAAGAAAGTCACTAAGAATTTAATAAAAGGAAGCAAGGGATAGTTAAAAGTCAAAGAATAAATTCTTGCACGTCAGCCCATCCATCTGCTCCCAAATTCTGTTCTTATTCTATTTATTTATTCATTAAGCTTTTGTATTTGGAATTACTAATTCTTCTTTTTGTTTAGTTTTGAATTTTTAGTGTTTTTGCTCAGTTTAAAGGGATTGGTCTCTGTATTAACTCATCACGTATTACATTTAATATATACATGCATATGTCTATTTTAAACTATATTTTATATACCATATGTGTATATGCTGTTGATAAGTATACTACCACTTGTATATACCATATATGTATATATGTGTGTGTGTGTGTGTGTATGTGATATGTGTATATATATGTGTGCACTTAAAATCTCAGCTCACCGAGTACTCCTTTGATCTTCCTTCCAGTGTTTATTCATACTTTTCAAGGCACAATTTAAAACCCTGTTTATTATACCTGTCAAAATGGAAAAGGGCAGGTTATATGTCAAACCACCACCCTCTAGCTTACTCAGAATTCATGTTAAGGCATTAAGGCTCTATGTGAGCAGAACAGAATGAGTCACTAGTTTATCCATCCTTTCTTAGGAAATCGCTTAATGCTTAAGTATAGGAAGGGGGATTAAAATTATAACTATTTATTTGCATGATATTTTCTTATGCACTGAATATATACTAGATTAGAAGTTTATCCAAATGAATGAAACAAATTTAATACAACACCTAAGGAATTTATAGTCTAGTAGGAAAGATATGCAAAAAGAACTAAGCAAAAAGATTTTTTTAGTGGAAAAGGTTATTACAAAGGAAAGAAAATTGTACTGTGTTTGAAAATAACAGGTGGAATGTTTGTGTGTGATTTAAAACCAGGAGATAATCAATGACAGAATGATCATGGAAGATTAAAAAATATTAAGCCAAGATGTCTCATTGTATACTAGCCAGCAGGCAAAGATAGGGGGGATTGGCATTCCCTTGTTTTGAGGGACTTGCTTATCTTTTGATAACCCAGGTTTTTATTTTTGTTACTTTACACATGTTTATTTTCATCATCAAAGTCATTATTTGCTGGGTAACAATATTGCTCATGTGTTTATTACCCAAATCGGAGTTTGTCTTTCACGCTTTCTGTGGAAATGAAGAATGTTCTAGAAGCAAGTCTCGCAGTCCTTTATCTGGGCCATCTGGGGCATAAGGGCTTCATTATTGAAATCTGTTTGGGTTTTAAATTTACCTCTTTAACTATAATTTTGACTATAGGTTTGGGAACATTCAGGCTTTTCACACTAAGTGCCACCCATAGGAGAAACAAAATTAGAACAAATTAAAGAATAATTTTATTCCATTTTTGTTTGTTTAATACAGAATAATGGACCAAGACATATTTTTATATATATTCATTTATTGGTGCATTGTAATTATATATTTTGATAAGTGTCAGGGTAGCAGAAGCATACATGCACACATTGCTCATTTAGCCCTCCCTGAAATCCCACCCTATTTCTTCCCCCTTCCCTCCTTTTCATGCTCAGCATAGTGATTGACTCTGATAAGTTTGTGTATATACATCATATGCTTTATTGTGTTTCCCTCCATGCCCCTCCCAAATCCCTCAGTTAGGTCACTTTCTTTGATCCTCTAAAGTTTTCTCCTTCTTTGTCTGGAGTCCCTTCTAAGTCCCATTCTCCCTAGCTTCCACATATTAAGGAGAATATCTGACTTTTTACTCTTTGTGACTGACTAATCTCACTTAGCATAATGTTCTCCAGTTCCCTCCATTTCCCTGCAAATGATGTAATTTTGTTCTTCTTTATGGCTGTGTAAAATTCCATTGTGTACATATCCCATAGTCTTGCAATCCATTCATCTGTTGATGAACACCTTGGCTGGTTCCAAAGATTGGCTATTGTGAATTGTGCAGCTATAAACATAGATGCACATGCATTAGTCTGGTAGTTTGGGTTCAGATCTGCTGAACGAAGAATGGGTCATAGAGGAAATAAGGGGAGAAATTAATGAATTCCTAGAAACAAATGAAAATAGGAAAACAATGTACCAAAATCTCTGGGACACTTTGAAATATTAAGAGGAAAATTCATAGCACTGAGTGCTCACGTAAGTAGAACAGAAAAGCACCAAATAAACAAGCTAATGACACACCTCAAAGCCCTTGAAAAACAGGAACAGTCTAACCCCAAAGCCAGTAGAAAACAGGAAATTATTAAAATTAGACCAGAAATCAATGAAGTAGAGGACCAAGACATATTAATTTTGAACCCTAGGAAAGTTAAATCATTTTGTGTTAAGAACTAACAAAAGAAGCAGCAGACATTTTCAAAGTACCTCTTTGTGACTGGTAGAACAATGTGGGCTGGGGTCTGGAGTGGACTGAGAATGGAAACTTCAAGCCACAAGGACCCTTACTTATCTCTGCAGTTCTGTATCCTGTTCCCGACTTCAAGGTCGCCTCTTCCCAAAACCAGTGATGCAATAGTGATCTCAATGTGGAGAGAGCCATGATTCAGCAAGTGAAATTAAGCACTAATAATGACATTAATAAAGACATTGTTCTTCATATAGCATCATCTTAGTATTTCTTTGAAAATATGGCCAAAGTAATGAAAATGATTTGAACTCAAAGAAGTCACTTCAAAGGCACAATGCCTCTGCTGTGTTTTAAGAGCAAGTGATATTTTAAAAATAATTATCCCACGTCTTCAGCAGAGTAATTGCTTTTCACATTAAAGAAAGAGATAAGCGCCCAAGTTTTATAATATAAAAAGTGATATGCATATGCATTAAGGAATGCTCTCAAAGGTTTTTAATACACATTTGGCATTGTGTGCGATAACTCAGAGTGTCGTGGCACTGAACTCTTAGATGAAAACATGGATTATTCCCTGAGTTGGAGAGAAGGTAAAGAATAATGCCACATGCACGTGTGCATACACACACACACACACACACACACATACACACACACACACACGCACACACGCACACACACACACACATATAGTTCCTTTATATACATAGTCTATGAATACTATTGTTTAACAAGTGAGATAGTTTTAACAAAAAGGTATTTTTGTTGGTCTTATTATCACAAGCGGTCATGGAGGTTTGTTCACTCTGAATAAAAAGTGCTTTGTAATCTGAAAATAAGCCACTATTTTTAATTACTGATTTATTTATTCTTTAATAAAAATAGGTTTCATTGAGAGCTTATAATTTGCAAAATAGTATGTGAGAAGAGATACTAAGATGCATCAGTGTGATTTCTAGCTTAAAGAATCTTTATGTTTAGCAAGTAATAGACATAAATAACATTGACATAAACACCATGATACAAATGCAAACATTATAAAGTCTTGAAATAGCATGCTGCCCTCATCCTTTCTACCCTTCTACCTTCATAAAACAGAGAGTCATTGGATTCTAAGGACTACTGATGTTGGTTCTCTACTCCTGCCTTCCTTCACACAGAGAGAAATTACTTTTCTTCCCTACATTTTCAGTTTATCTTCAGTATTTGGCACTGAATATAACAGTTCATTTGAAATCACTTAACATCATCTTAGTCTTGTTGACAACCTTGCTATGTTGCTGACATGTCACTTTTCATTCATTCAACTAATTAAACAAATATTTGCGGTGGTTCTGTGTGCCATGAATTGTTCTGGGAACTCATGGAATAGCAGTGAAAAACACAATATCCTACTCGGTTGGAATGTATATTGTAGGGGAGGAAACAGCAAAAAATAAAAGCGATTTCAGTTTAAAGAATTGGTATACAAACTGAAACAGCATAGTGGTGATAGAGATGATGAAGGTGGGGTGCCATTTCAAATGGAATGGTCAGGAAAATAGCTTTTTGAGAGAATGACTTCTGAGCAAAGACCTGAAATGAAAGGTAGCAGCTGTTGTAGATATCCGTGGAAAGGCAGAATACACAGCAAGTTCTGGTAATATTAGTTACTGTAATTCTTCATGACCACATTCATGCCTGCATGACTTATGAAAGTAACCATACCTTTGGGTATGTTAATTAATTATGAAAGTATCAGAACTTTGAAAATATCTGTCTAAATCTGGCCAGCACTTGTGGTTACATATTTAGGCCCTGCCTTGTATTTGCAAGTTCATTTTGTAAATTATAATCTTTATCTGAACTCAAAATCAAATCAGCTTTCTCTGGCATGGATACTGTTGGTCTTCAAGGCTTTCCCTAATTTGCTGAAATTAATCCACTCATGGACCTGGGGTATGGAGTTGGCGGTGAGAGCAATCCGCGGTTAAAAATGCCAAAGCGTAATGCTCAGTAATTATTCCTGAATAAGCAGTTTTAAATTTGTTGTTTGCCTTTGTTTATCTTTCAATATCCTGAAATGTTTTTAAATCAATTTTATTGTTTTATCATTTATTTTGGAGGCTGGCTGAGCTTCATGCTTTGCCATTTGTGAAGTTCTCCATCTTCTCCCAACCCCCATGAGGGATACAGAACTTTAGGCCAGGAGGTTAAGTTTTCATAGAGGAAACGTCATTGCAGTTGCATCATGAATTATAGTTAGTATATGAATTTTAGTTATCAGGGCATTTCATTTGGAGAGAAGAACATCAAAACTGTGGACTAGCCGGGCGTGGTGGCGCACGCTTGTAATCCCAGTACTTTGGGAGGCGGACACCGGAGGATCCAGGTTCGCGGCCAGCCTCAGCTCTCTCTGTCTCTGTCTCTGTCTCTGTCTCTCTCTCTCTCTATTTAGTGAGATCCTCTGCAACTTCGTGAGACCCGGTTTCAAAATAAAGTATAAAAAATAGGGCCGGGGGTGTGGCGCGGAGGTAGAACGCCCCTGGGTTCAATCCCCGGTACCGCAAAAAAAAAAAAAAAAACTGTGGACTATGAGTAGGAAACAGTCAATAGTTTAGATTATCTGGAACATTATTATTTTTAAAGAATTAAAAACATTGATAAAGGAGATTGAAATAGTAGTCATTTTTGAATATCAAACTAGGGTTTCTAAATTTCATATTGAGCTGAGATGCAGCTCAGTGGTACAGCACTTGCCTTGCAAGCGCATTATCCTGGGTTCAATCCTCAGGCCCCAAAAGACCAAACAAACAAAAAAAAAGTCAAGCTTAAGTTTCATACCAAACAAAGCAAAGAATTGAAGGGTTTGAGTTTGGGAATGTCCTGATTTACACATGTGCTTCAGGAAAAATAAATAAAGCATCCCACAATTTAAGTAGAAGGTTAAAAATCAAGATTTTGAGATCAGAGAAATTAATAGGATGTCTTTTCAAATAGTCCAGATGAAAGGTAATAAAATCTCAGATTAGACTAGCAAGGGGGGAAAGTGAGAAGCTAGGAAGATTTGCTGCGGGAAGACTTGGCACGACTTGATAACTTATTATATTTCTGGGGCCAATAAAAGGGCGGTTTAAAGAACAGCATTTGGCCTCTAGTAATTGGACAGACATAATTGCCATAAATAACATAAGAAGAAAGGCAGATGTGGGGAGAGTAATTGTAAATGTTAACTCACACTTATTGAGTTCTTAATGTGTTTAAGCATAATTATATGAGTTTTACGTAAATTCTTTAGTTACAACTCACAGAATATTTTGTATATGTTGGTAGGTTAGGTTGGTCCACTTACCCAAAATTAAGGAGATATATTGCATTAAGAATTTTAATCTAGGAAGCCTGAGCTCAAAGCTAAGTTGTTAACCTCTGTGAATACAGGTATGAGGATACACTTGGAAGAGTGGGACTGGAGTTAACTCTACAAAGGAAAAATGGAGTGATGGTTCAAGATTAGATTGTCTGGAAGTGAAAGTTAATGCTATGAAGTTAAATAAATTGCCAAAGCTTATTGACAAATACTTATATTTTGTGAAAAAAATGATGCAAAGAAAGAGTAAGTTCAAGACTGAATGTTTATACCAGTGGAGCATTATCTCTGAGGAGAAATCTGTCTTTAGGGATGGTTATTTTAACTGCTAGCGATAAGGAATTCACTGTCTGAATTATGGAGAGAAGTTTTATTACAGTGATGGTGGTGTTAATGGAAGACCAGTACAAACAGTGAGTTGCAAAGGATTGAATACCATAAACAGAATCTTTCTTCGATGTTTGATGGAGTAGAAGTTATATGTACAAGAATAGTTAGACTTTAGTGTAACATGGAACACAATGGGAATATTTTTTAATTATATGGAAAAAATTGAGATGGAGGAGGGGAAGATTAGGATGGCAGTTTGGTTGAGAAGGGAGTTATAGAGGAAAATTTTGGTAAACACTGAACTACTGGGCAATTGGAACAAACATGTTTGTTGACATGAAGGAGGAAAATTGAGGTGATTCATGTGGAATAGTTATAATCACCTCTGTAAATCTTGAAGCAAGTTGGAAATGGGCCAGTACAGTGGAGAGTGGAGAAGTATGAGAAATGATGCAATGATGAGTCAATGAGAAATGATTGAAAAGATTTCTGAGTCAGACTAAGAATCAACCTGAGATTTCATAGCAAGAATCTGTACAAGGTCTCATGTGTTTTATGATATTTTGCAACAGTGTTAGTAATCTGCTAACATATTAAGGTCACACATTTTGGTATGAATATTATTTTACCTGTATTTGTTGTTAAGCATTATTTTCCAAGCATCCTTACAATTTTTAGAAGTCTTTTGTATGTATTACTGTATGGGTCTGTTGAAGTATTTTGTATGTCATTATAATGGAAAAACAATTCCTCTTTGAATGGATGTTATTTCTATGTACTCCTGGTCTCTGTTAAATTCACATGTGAATATTTTAGGAGATCTGATTGTGTTTCTGAAAAGGAGAATATTAAGAATGGGAAAAATTAGGTGTTTTAAACTTTTTGCAGTAAAGCTATTTTTTACTTGGGACTTTTCCAGTTGTTGTGTTGTTTTGTTTTCAGAGTGAACATTAGCCTCTTTTTTAAAAGAGAAGATTTCCTAAGGATATTTAGGAGTCTTTGTCCTATGGTGATTTGTAGGGCATGTTATTTAGCTCTTCATTCTGGAGCAATCTTCCTCATCACCTGAAATGAAATAGTGGAAAACACATCAAATTTGGAGTCTAACGCATTGGCGTTGTTCCTGACACCAGCATTCAGCAATTTCTCTTGATCACATATTTGAGAGCTGCAAAACAGGGTTAAAAATACCTAATTTACTTCACAGGTTTATTGTGAAATCTTATAGGTGATGGATTAGAAAGTCTATGTGTTCTATCAAGTGATGGTGCTTGTTTTGCATCCCAAATTCATCAGGATGCAAGCTCATATCAGATTGCCACTGAGGCTTCTGCATCTTCTAAGATGATTTTATTAGTTTGAATAAATAAGGTTTAGTCCTTTTGGGAAGCATTTGAAGATGAAAAACTTGTTATCTCAGTTATTGTATAAATAAACTTTAAAGTACTTTATGAAAAATGAATACAATTCTGAAAATTTAAGGTTATCTTTCAAAAGAAAAAGCAATGCTGAAAAGAATTATTTTATAGAGACTAATTTGTTGTGCTTGCATTAATTGATATGCATCTAAGCAAAATGCTTACTATTTCATTGGATAAAGTATCTTAATTTTATGTAATTAGAATTGCTATAATAGATTCTGACTATCAATATATCATATATGCCATACGTGTGAATAAATAATATATGTATTAAGAGAGTTGATATTTCTGTAAAATACAATATTAAAAGTTAGGGAAAAAAGATTGTTTTATTAAATTTGTAGTAAAGCCTTTTTTTTTCTTGAGATTTATCCAGGGTATATTTTTGGGATTATTCCAGGGTGTGTGTGTGTGTGTGTATGTGTGTGTGAATGACTTGCTTATTCTGAATGTGAACCATGCAAATCAAGATTAGGTATAAAGAAGAAATAGACTTTTATCTTCTGAAAATCATGCTCTGGCTTGACTAATAAAAGCAATTCCTCTCTAACTTACATAAAACAGAGCCATATAATGTGCGTAGGTATTAACTTAAGAAAACTATGTGTAAACATGGAACTAAGTCCTGAAAATACAAAGATTTCCATCTGTGATCATCCCAGCCCCGAGAAGATATTATTTGAGTGGAAGATGTGTACGTTTGGTAGTCAGAGACAGTAGTGGCATGCATTCCAATGAAAATAGCTGGAAGAACTTGATTCTGCTATGTAAGCAAGATGTTTTTTTTACTTCTGCTATGATTATCCTGGAGAAATTACCATAGTAAAAGCTGTGGCTCTTCTAACACCCACAGAGTCAGATTCCTTCTGTTTATGTGAGAGGCAGCATCAGTGACTTGGAGCTCAGTTTTCCATGAATGCATTATTTAAAAATACTTTATCTATGAATATAACTGAAATTTTATACCGTACTCTTGAAGATTATAATTTGTGTCAATTGTTTCATGATGAGCTATATAAAAAGAAAAAGGAGAACCAATATTTAATAATAAAGTCAGGCTTGTTCAGAGATATATAATCTAATGTTTGTACATATTTTGTTTGTCATTTTTATTATATTTTAATTTGTTTATATTTAAAAAGCCTTCACAAATTCCACCCTCTGTGGAATTTCATCATCACATTTAAAAAAGTAAGCCATATAATATGACTTAAAATTTGTGGATAGCATTTGGGAAACAAGTTGCTTTTGAGCCATATACCCATATCACAGAGTCCCAGATCTGATATATTTAACTAGTAATAGTACTATGGCTCCTATAGGAAAATTTCTTAAATTATTCAGAGGTATAGGTTTAGTTCGAGCTGTCAAGACTAGTCAAAACAATGGATAAATCATAGTTCAACCACATTATTTGCTAGTTCTGGGCCTGTAGATGTTAATTTTCTATGAGCTTCAATCCTTCCCTATGTAAAATGAATGCAGTAATAATAGACATGGTCATTTAGAGGTTAGTCTTTGAGACTAACACTTTATAATTTTTTGAAATAAAAAATACATAAAATAAATGACATATAATAGGTACCTATGCTAGATCATCATTCCTCATTATATTTCTGACTTCAGCTCCTGAAAATAAGTAGATCTACATATAAGTTCTTATACAGTAATTACAAACATTTTTCCTCTGATAGTTAACAGAGCAATGTTTCAGAGCTTTCAAGTTCTCCTAAAGAGAGGGTCTACATCTTCAGAGAAACAAATTAATATTCACAATATTGCATGACCTTTTGCAGGGTATCTTGACACTTAGATTGTTTTCTATTGACTTTAATGTTCAAAGTTTCTCAATCTACAATGCCTACCCCTAACATATATATTAAATGTATCTAGTAAAGCTACTTCCTAGAATTTTGTATATTAACCATAATCAATTATGGTATTATCAATTGCAGACTATGAGTTAGACAGTATTTTTTCTACTTGCAATTCACCAAGGTAACAGTAGCAACAGCAATATCAGTATCACATTTAACATTAATTAAATAAAAGTTTATTGATATCTAGGTCTTATACATTGTTCATATCTATGAACTCATTCAATCTTGGCAGTGTTATATGAATCTATGAAATATTAAAATTATCCAAATTTTACACAGGAAATTTAAGGCACACAGAGGTGGGCTTAAATGGCAAAATTATTATTCAGGATTTGAACTTAGGCAGTCTGGCTCCAGAACCTTAGGCATAACAATATGCTTTAACTGACTTTCTATGCTTTATTATCTATTTTAAGTTCATAGCACTAATAGCATTAATTCATGTTGTTTTATCAAATGAAAAAGTAGCACATAGTAATACATGTAAGATTCTACCTTAATCACTGGTTGTAAGGGATTATATTAGCATGAAGGTTCTTTGAATTGGACAACTTATGACAAGTATGTTTTGATGGGATGCTCAGATTGAATTTCTCCTCAAAATATTTCTAAGAATTCATTTTTGAGGCATAGATTAGCTATCAGAAAGTCATATGAGATCATTTTAATCCAAACTTTCCCTTTTCACAACAATAGAGAATATTTTCACATCGCAATTACAGAGTAAATATTGGTCACGCATTCAGAAATCTACATTGAATGGAAGTATTAAAAACTAGCAGAATTTGGAGAGCGTTAATATTAAGCTGAAAGGTTTAAAAACGTTTATTCTAAGAAGAAATCAGTTTGATAAAGGTATATCATGGTTTCCTCTGTCTACTTTGTGCTTTTAGTAACACAGACTACCAGTCATTGAATTACTTAAATTATATTTTTGCTAGTATGCCTTTATAGAATAATTTATTTTCTCATTGTGATAATTTCTTTATATCTGGAATAGCCTGAAAGAAGAGTGTATGTGTATGTGTATAATTATCTCTGATTCCTGAGATCTTATATTATTAAATCTTAGAAGGCTTGAGTATTTTAATTTTCTCTTAATTTAAGAGTCTTCCTGCTAATCTTTCAATTAAATGGTTAATTTCCAATTTCATGATACCTGAGAAATAATTATCTCATAGAATTTTGCTATCCCCAAATCTTAGAAGATCCTCAGAGATTAATCTAGTTTAAATCACTAATTTTATGCCTGAAGAAAATGAATTCTGAAAGAATAAGTGAGTTGCTGAAGATCAAGTAGTTAATTAAAGGAATAATTGGGAATTAGAATTAGGGTCTTCAGACTGTTACCCTAAATAAAGGATGTTTAAATTGGAACCAAGGAAATGGTGTTCCAATTTATGCTGAGATAGTAGCACATAGTGGTTAAGGCACAGGCTTTATGGTGAGAATGTCTATGCTTTAAAAAAAAAAACCTCCTCCCTCATTTATTAACTTTATGAACTTGGCAAAAATTGTCAGCCCGGAATTTTTCATCTGTAAAATGGAAATAACAATATTGCTTACCTCAGATGTCTGTTGTGAGGATTAATTGGGCTAATAAATGTAAAGTGTTAACAGTGTCTGGAACAAAGGGAGCCTTATGCCAGTCTGTGCCATTTAAAAGAGCAACTGTTGGTCTTTTCTGATGAAAGTTATATTTATTAGAGAAACTCTTAGAAAATACCCAAGACTCAAAAATAAAACAAATAACTGATGACCGTAATACCTAAAACTAGTAGTTCTTGACTTCAAGAATTTTTCATTTTAATCTTTCACTTGAATTTTGTGTTTCATTTACATTTTAAAACTCAGCTTTACAGAATTATGCTTAGAATTCTGAATAATGGCACAGGGAAATTAAATATTTTAAATTTCACTTTGTACAGTCTACCCAAAATATACTACATAAAATGAAAAATATATTTTAATGCATAGATCAATTTTCAAGAAAATAATAAATTGAACAGTTCAGTTGAGTTCAGGGACCAAACCATATGACAAATGGCAATAGATTGTTAGTTTTGAAGATGTCAGTTGGGTTACTGACATCTATAATCAGATGTTCAGTGGTCTAAAGATGTTTTATATATGGTAATAACAGATAATGTGACATGTATCCTCTTAACATAATTTTAAATGAACAGTATAGTATTGTTAATTGTAAACTTTTAATGGCCCTATGACATGTGAATGGGAAACAAAAAGTTGGACCCCTGGGGAATTTGAAGTCTGTTCTCAGGCTGTATAGGCATAAATGCACAAAGGGCTATATTCAGGTAGATAATGAAAATCAAAAACACCAAACAAAAAAACACAAAGATTAGAGCACATGTCAGAGAGGGTGTAGAATCTGTCTCAGCCTTAACTTTAGGTGGGTATGAAAAAAAATATCTTCTAAGGGACTGGAGCTCTTGTTTAGTGGTAGAGCACATGCCTTGCATGCATGAGGTCTGGGTTTGATTATCATCACTGCAAAACAAAACAAAACAAAATCTCTTCTGATAATTTGTTGTCATGAGAAGACTCATGATAAAGCAGAGCTTCAGTTAATGCTAGTTTCATGGTTGCATGATGCACAGAAATATAAGTCAACATTACACTAACAGTGGACTTAAGGTTATTAGTGTTTCCAAGTATCTTATTAGACAATATGCAATTCAAATCTTTCTGGAATATGAACATATTCATCCCAGGTTTTTAATAATTTCCACAGTGAAATGATCAAACAATATAAGTAAAATCATATAACACAGTTAAAAAATGCACAAGAAAACAAGAGACCATGAGCGAGAAACAGCACACAAAAATTACAGGCATAATATAAAATAAATATAGTTAGTATGCTTAAGAAAATAAAAAAGAGGGTCAAAAGCATTAATAAAAGCATAAGACACTCAAAATTGACCAGTCCAGAATTAGTAAAAAAGTAAATAAAAAAACAAAACATGCACACAACAATAACAAAAACAACAACAAAAAAGAGAACTTTGGAAAATAAGAAATATGAAACTAAGATCAAAGTTTACTAGAAGGGACAGGCATGGTGGTGCATGCCTATAACCCCAGTACTTGGGAGGCTGAGATAGGAGGATTGCAGGTTCAAAGCCAATCTCAGCAACTTAGTGAGGTTCTGAGCAACATAGTGAGGACCTATTTCCAAATAAAAAAATAAAAATAGAACTAGGAGCATAGCACAGAGGTAGAAGGCCCCTGGGTTCCAACCTCAGTACCACACACACACACACACACACACACACACACACACACAAATTCACTTAAATATTAGCCAAATGAGCATAGATGAAGAGAAACTTAGTGAACAGAAGATGTTTGCAAAATTAGTCATAGAGAAGCAAATGTACGTTAAAGAGTGGATAGAGATTAAAGGACATGAGATATGATTAGGGACCTAAAAGTATATATTCACAGAATGGAAACAAACAATATTTTAAGAGGCAATGGATGCTGGCATCTAGTAACAAAGAGAATGAAATGACTTTTAACAAACTCTGTAGCCAGCTGTGGGTGAAACTGAACAATAATTTGGCAAATGGTAATGCTTCCCAGCCCACTAAGTCTTTACTTATTTATTGTAACTTAGTTTGATATTTCATCTATTGTTAAATTATTTCTCATTCTTATAAAAGTTGTATTTCATAAACTGAAACATCTTTCTGCTTCAGCAGCAGATGCCAAACAATTTTAGTTCTACCCTGCATTATTCATATATTCTCCATCATTAACCAACAGCAAAAGAATAAATCCAGCTCTGATTTGTAGAGTTTGATTTCTTTAAGAGTGTACATGCTTTCATCATGACAAACTTCTAGCTATCTGTCAGTGTGATATCCCTGCATGAAGTTTAGAAAAGATGTGCAGCAACACACTATTATATAGTATTCCATAGTATTTACACAAAACAGATACATATATAGACAAAATACCCTCACAAACGTAGGTAATCTTAAAATACTTAGGGTCCAGCGCTGTGTCACATACATGTAATCCTAGTTCTTGGGAGGCTGAGACAGGAGGATCAAAGGTTCAAGGCCAGCCTCAGCAACTTAGAGAAACCATGTTTCAAAATAAAAAATTTTACAAAAGAGCTGGGGGTGTAGCCTAGAGGTAGAATTCTTCTACTACCCTGAAAACCATCAAGATGTGTGATTACAATGCACCAATAAAAAAATAAAAAAGAAATGTAAAAATACCCTAAAAAATAAAGAAGAATATAGTTATTTTTGGGGAAAAAAAAGAATTCCCCGGGTCCAATCTCCATTATCAAAAAACAAAACAAAAACTAGGAACATGAGTGTTTTTGAGAGTTTTTATTTTATTTTTGTTTTAAGTTTACTTAGGTGGAAGTTTATATAATTTAATTTCCAATTACAGCTATTTTTAATAATAACCAAATTCCTAAAAATACAATTGGCTTTCACCAGCTGGTAGGAGCAGATGCCAGGTTCCTTCTGGTGTCCACGGTCACTGTGGAGCTCCCATTTATTTTCTTAAGGTGGAATTCTTCAGTGAAGGATGGGAAGGGAAGAAGATGCCAGGAGTGAAGGACTAAGAGGGCACAGGATTTTTCTCACTTCTTATTCACTAATTTTCATCAAATATCTTTGCTTGTATCTGTGCCCTCATAACTCTCCCAGGGACACCACGTAGAGGTTCTCTGAGGACAAATTGGACCTCTTCTTATTCCTCCTCCCTTCGAAGGCATTTGGATTAAGATGCTTCTTGTCTGATAAGAGAAATGCTACTAATCCAGTCTTCCCCATATCACCTGAAATATTTTACTGGTTTTAAAGTTATTCCCCTTTTACTTTTTCTTTGTGCATTACAATTTTCTTTATTCTCTGCCATTGGAAAGGTAAAAATCAACACATTCCTGGAAGAATTCCTTTCATATTTAATTAGACATATCAATTGATATTTCTTAGAATATATCATAATACTAAGGTTCACCAAATATCACCAGTACTGAGAATATACAAAAAGAGAAGAATAATTATTCTACAATGCCTATGTATAGGTTAATTCTTATGAAATTAATCAGTAGAAAAGGTAATTTGTTGTTTTTAAAATGTACTTTATCAACCAGTAGAAAAACCAAATTTTCCCTTAAGCATGCAAAAAAAAAATACGTCAATACTACATCCTCAAGTATGCAGAATCAGTGTCAGGGTCTGAAGATCTTGGTGAGGCCTATGTTCTTGGGATGTTAATAGATATTTTTGTAGTGGAGGGTGCTCCATCTTAGTATGTATACCACATCAGATCATTTCAAACCTTCTCAGTATATCTGTCATCTCATATATTGCTGTAAATCATTCCCATTGAACTCCTTCGAAATGTTTCACATGCAACACCCCTAGGTATTCAATTAAGCACTGAGATTCTCAGAAAGGTGTCAAAAGTAAAGGGGAAAGAGGTGGAAAATGGAATTGGATATAACATGCCTCTTGCTGTCAGACACAATTTCATCTTCTCAAATAGCTAGAAAACCTGTTACAGGTTTGTAATGATATATAAAGATGGTGATGAATAGAAAAAGACATAAGCCTGGTAGTGTGCATTTGGGGAAATGTGTTGTAGACATGTATAAAAATTAGATATTTTGAATTTTCATAACTGAATATCAGATCACTAAAAAACTGAAGCTCATATTTTTTAAAAATATATTTTCTATTGCTTTTTTCTCCTTTATTTGGAAGAACATTGAGGATAAATAAGCATGTAGGTACTTATTCACAATAGCACAATGAAAGTAATTATACTGTTCTTCACTTCAACATTTCTTAAATTTGAATTTAATGCCTGTAGGAATCCATTTGAAAAGTAGTGTTAGAATTTCTGAGCTCAGATGATTATAACACTGTGATAAAATGGTGTTTCATTGGTGTTGGAAACGTTTCCAAACTTGTAAAATTGTCCAAGTTCACACTGTGAAATCTTGGGTCTAGACATCTGTCATTTTACAGAGTAGGGCTATAAGGAAATCACTGTTGAACAGTATTTAGTCATTTTCTACTGCTCTGTTTTTATGTGTTTTGAGTGAACAGAACATTTAAAAAATGACTGTCCTGATGTTTTCAAAGCTCAATTTTCTATCCTTATGCTTCATCACATCTCTGTTTACATTCTGTACTGCTCATATAATGAATTACTTAGAGTTCCTAGAATCATCATCTCATACCTCATTTTTTTTTTACTTGTAAATGAACTTTAGTTCCCTCTGAAAGGACAAATTCTCCTTTTCCTTTTTTTTTTTTTTGGTCCCACTAAAACCTCATTCTTTAATAATTGCTCAAGTGTTGTTTTGTTTACTATACATAGCCTCTTCTATGTACCAAAACATTCCTCAGCTTGAGGTGTTGTCTTGTGGATTACTCTCTTTGGTTTGTCCATAGCATCCTATGTTTAATGCTGGACCTATTTCCCTCTATTATAATCAGTACTTCCCTTGGTTTTAACTCCCAAACACTCAGCTTCTTTAGAGCATGGATTGCGTTTTCTTTTTACTCTTATTTACTTCTCCAAAGGATATATTTGTAACATTAATTGATAAGCAGTTTCCTCTAATGAGTTATTTTACTCTGACGGAGTTATGCAATAATAAGAATGAAACAGAAATAACATGTTACAAACACTAGATAAAATTATAAAAATTATACTTTATATGTTTACTAAGTTTATTACTATTATTATTATTATTATTATTATTATAATTGTGTGTTTATGTACTGGGGTTTGAATCCAGGGCCATTTTGACTCTGAGCTACACCCCCAGCCTTATTTTTTTATTTTGAAAAAGGGTCTCATTAAGTTGCAGAGGGCCTAAGTTGCTGAGGCTGGCTGCCAATCTGTGATCCTCCTATCTCAGCGTCCCAAATTCTAGGATTACAGGCATGTTCCAGCAAGCGTGGCACTTAATTATTTTTAAATATAAAATAATTAGAGACAACATCCATGTGGGAAATTAAGGTATTCTATATATTGTAAACTATAAAAAGTAGCACGGCTCATGTCTGAAAGAGTTGTATTCCAAGTAGGACATATTTCCCTGTTTTATATAGTAAGTAATAATGAGTGAAAAGAAGAAGATATCTCTTTCCTTCTTTTTCTTTTTTCCAGTATCTCTTTCTCTCTGAAATAATGAGTTCTGTAATATTCTCTAAAGTGTCCAAGACTTTAAGTATCTGGTTAAGTCTCTAGAAGTCAAGGTAACCAAAATCATTATTTAGATAACAAAGCAAATATTCCAAATAAGCATGAAACTCTGAATGGGTTTAATGTACCACCAGAAGAAGAAAAAAAGTAAACTCTAGTTTGGGATGACTGGTGGTTAATCTTTAATTTAGAATGTGATTAGTTTTGGTTTGTTGAGCTCTAGAATGGGGTTAGTCAGGGTGGAGAGATGCACTTGAGTCACTTCATCTGTAAGTAGAGAGCTGGGTTTAAAGTTTCACATTATTTTTCTGATTAGAAATTCTGTGACTGCAACACAGAAGTAACATTTATACTAATTTTCAACTTTTTGTTCTAAGTAGAGTTTCTATTTGACTTAAGCTATAGCTGAAAAGAAAATGCTTTCAACATTAAGCAAATTTAATGATTGTCCATTTATTTTCAACATTTCATGATAAAATGAAAATTATATGTGACAAAAACCTTTGTATCAAATTATATGTGTATGTATTTTTGTGTTAAACAACATATAATAAATTTCTAAATTTTAACTGTCATTTTCATGTTTGTTCTTTCTGTCTCTTTTCTGTTTTACACTATTCTTGAACCAACCATTATTTATAATATGATGAAGACAAATTTAAAAATGTATATATATGGATTCCCTTTAGTTGCTAGAGAAAATGTTTAAACATCACTTTAATAAATGAAAGTCTTAAAGATTTTAGTACCTTTCAAGGGTATTGGTTATGCTTGATTTTGTGTTTGCTTCTTTTGTCCATATAACAATTGTGTTACTCTAATCATCCCAAAATTATATATTCTGACACTTAAAAGGCTGAAGGGTACCCCACTTTTAATAATTACTAAAATATTGAGTGCTTTGTTCTACCTAAAATTTTGAGGCAATACTTGATACTTCAAGTACTTTGTGCTCAGTATTGAAAAGATCATTGACATTTGCAAACTTTGAACAAAATCTAAACATAGGCTTAAAATTTCCACTTCACAGCATTCTTGCTAAAATATTTGGTTGCTATTGGAACTAGATTATTATCACATTCAACTATATTTCTTAAAGAGGGAACCAGTTTACCTATTTATTTTTCTATTTTTACTCTTTTCTTAACCTCTTTTTCCCTCAGAAATTCAAAGACCATGATGACAAATTATACCTCAGAATAATTGACATACCTAATAAGTAGATTTGGTTAATTAAGTTTTTAAAATGTTCCTCTTCATAGCATGACAAAATGGTTTCAGAATTCAACTTAATTCATCCCCTAGTATCAACAGAAAAATAAAATTATGTTTCTTACCAAGTGCTGTGTACATGTGTGTCACTATCACTATGAACTACATTATGATGTGAGACTATAATGCACCAAGAAAAGTATTTAAAAATTATTTACTGCCAAGATACAATAGGAAGAATTAATAGGAACTGAGAAGTTCACCTGAATAAGTGCCAAGTGAAACCCCTAACCCCTTAAGCTCAGCCACTTAAAGCTTTGTCTTTCTGAAGCTTTATGAAAATACAACTGAAATGTGGGCAGTTGGACTTCCAAGAGAACAGGGGCATATGTTAGAACACATGCTAGGCACAAGAAAAGGAACAAACAAAAAAAGGTGGGGGAAGTTTGGGAGGAAGGAATGATATTTCATTATGTTAGATATCAGAAAACTTTGTGTTAAACAATGAATAATGAATTCCTAAATTCTGTCATGTTTATATGTTTATACTCTCTGTCTCTTTCTTGTTTTACACTATTTTTGTGCTAACCATTATTTATGACATGATCGAGAAAAAAGAGCATAAGTTTTATGACCCAGAAAAATCACTCAATTATCTGCAATAAAAGCATATAATCTGGAAGTTTGATGGTTTGGAGAGACTGGATTATTATTGTTAGGTGAAGTGTATGCCTAAATGTATTTACGTTTTTAAAAGATGAGAATATACATAGATTAAATTTTAGAGAATAATAAATGTTTTTATTAAAAAGAAAAAACAATGCATTTATCCTAAACCAAGCTGAAGGTTTCCTAAATACAGAGAACATCCAAATATTTTGCCAAGTTGACTGCATTCTATTAATTTTCTGATGCTGTGGAATTTTGCATGGTCATTACATGAATTCACCAGAAAGATGATCACTTTCACAGATGAGGAAGTCTGGTGAACTGCAATAAATAAGTACAAGTCCACCTTCTATCTCTCTGCTTTTACCACCATCTACAGTAAAATAAAAGGAAAAGGGAGTCTGATGTCTCATTCGTTCACTACAAATTTTTTAATTTACATTTTTAATGTTTTCAAGGTGAGGGATAACAGAATGGTGGAAGAGCTGAACATCATAATTTTATTGTTCCTAGAGCACTCTTAAAACGTCCAGAGACATATCTGCCACAGAGTACTGCATTTACTTAGCACTCTAGGTTATTGGCACATGTACCCTTTTGCACTTGAAATAGTCATGTTTTATTCAAGTACAACCAACTGCCATTTCCTTATGATGCTACAAAGATACAGAGGAAGGTGTAGAAACACTCCAGGAAGAAATACTCAGAAGCAAAGTCCTAATACTGGTTACCATTCTAAATCATTACGTGGCTAAGCAACAATATGTGGAGATAAGAACACAGCAGGCAAAGGTGGGCAAAGCAGTGTTTGGGCCACATATATTCATGCATCCATAATAAGATGAAAGAACCTAAATGGCAGGGAAAATGTCTTAGGGGATAGTTAACACAGAAAAACATGAGCTCATCAAACTTTTTTTTTTCAGACATTTCATACCACACTCAAGCATTACTGATCTTGTATTTCAGTGTAAGCAACATCTAACATTGTATTTTAATTCATGTGCATGCCTCCAGAGGGGAAGATTGAGAGATTTAAGTTGAGTCTCTGGTCAGACAGAAGCATCTGCAGCCGCAGTAAAGACACTTTCTCCACACCACGTTGCCAGATCGCAGTTCTGACCCACAGCCACCATGCCAAGAGCTGCCAGGAATGCCCTGTGCATGGTGGTTTTGTGATGCAGGGAATTAGGGATCTGGGTCAGAATACTTAATTGTATTGAGCTGCTCTGTTTGGTTGGTATATGGGCCAGAGTTTCCAGACATAAAAAGAAATGGTGGTAAAAAGCTTCAGGCACAAACATGCTTTGCATTTATTGCCTGGAAGTAAGCAGGTTTGTGTAAGCAGCACTTTGAGGTTGACTTCAGGCCTGTATTTTCTAATTATGATGACTAAATGAAGATACCAGTTTGTTTATCTGTGCCCTTGAGACTAAATTTTTTTCTCAGTTGCCTGCAGACACTAGATATTTGTAAGTTGGATGTACTTATTTTATCTTTACCACTGAGACATTATTTCTCTATTATTTCTCCATAAACAAAAACAGCAACATTTTTGCTTGTTATTTCCTATTAGCTTCATAGAGAGGATTTTAGCTATCCCATAGAAATCATTCTTCTTTTGTGTTTAAATGTTTGAAGTTTGTGGGTTTATATTGTGTTGTCTTTATTTGAATTGAACTATGGGACACTAGAATTTTTTAAAAATGTTTATACAAATTTACTATATATCTTTGGGAAAGAAAATGTCTTGAAAAAGTTTAAAATAATCACTTGTAAAAAATTCCTACCAAAAATTATGCAATATTTCAATGTTTTTTCCTATAGAACATTTCAAAATCTCCAGCACAACTAATATTTTTCAAATTATTTTCAATCATTGAAAATGATCTTCAAAATCAGTAATTTCAAGTACATAACGGCATTACCATTTAATCCATAGAAAATTATTTTTTACTAAGCAAAAGTTTATTGCATCCGGTTCTTTTATGTGAATGTCAATTTATCAATAGTACATCTGCATAAGAACTTTATGAGTATGTTGTATTACAGCAGTTGATGAGCACCTTCTGTTTTCTGAAAAAAGGGGTGATAGAAATAAATTAATGATTGGAGGATGATGTTGAAACTTGATGCCTGAAAAATTGTGGATTGCATGCGATGCCTGTCTTGAACAGCTCTTTTATCATATAAAAGTAACTGATTGTAGGCTGATTGCATATCTTAAAGACTATTTAAAATTAGTTTATACCAGTTGTGACTGTTAGAACCCTAGAGTTTGTGAGCCTGCCTAGGCCTGCTTGAATTACTACTTGGTTGAAGATTATTAATCACCAGCTGCCATCACACAGTGGCAGAGTTCCAAGGCAGCACTCTGAGGACTGCTCTGTTCCTCCCTCTGTCCCAGGGCGACATAGTGTAGAAGCCTTTTTGGCTTCTCTGCAAAAGAATGTAACTGCCTCTAAAATGTGTATGTTATCACCATGTTTAAAATCAGAGAGTGTGCAGAAAAGACCCCAAGTCCTCAGATATTTCATCCAAATTAACTACATAGCCATGCTGTTCATTCAGAGATGCAGGGATTCAGGAGAGGGGGAGGAGGAAGCAAAAGAATTCTCTAGGTTCTTTGCACTTCAAACTCCTTTGCTCTCTCTTTAGCCATCCATTACCACTGATATATTTCACAGGGTCATGTGGTGGTAGGGAATGGTGTGGGAAAGAGAAAGACTTTGGCTTTTGAGTCCTTAAATTATTCAGTTGTACATTCTAATGGTTTCATTTCGTCAGACTTCAGTGACATGTCAAAGGTTGTATTATTGGTGGATAATGTAGCTCTGTGAAGTGCACAAGCTCAACTTCCAGTCTCTCCTGCCAACACCCACAGATCCCAGGACAGGTGCAAATTTGACTTCACACATCACAGCTGAGGAAGCCATGCCTGAATATTACCTGATGTGGTTAAGTTTTTATTTCTGTTGCTATCTGCTTTCTTATCACTTTCTGGGAACTTTATAAAAAACTTTTTTAGACTAACGGAAATTTAGAAAAGTTTATAGATGAGTTCCAAAACTTTTCACAATTTTTTAATTGCTAACAAATATTCTGAAAAGTATCCTCATCATAATAACTAACTTAATATTTGTAATACCCTTAAAATTTATTTAAATTTTAAGCCGGGCATGGTGGTGCACGCTTGTAATCCCAGTACTTTGGAAGGCGGAGACTGGAGGATCCGGGTTCGTGGCCAGCCTCAGCTCTCTCTCTCTCTCTCTCTCTCCCTGTCTCTCTCTCTCTCTCTCTCCCTGTCTCTCTCTCTCTCTCTCTCTCT
>PVJS01013884.1:0-41346 GCA_004027185.1 Glis glis
CAAAAAAAAAAAAAAAAAAAAAAAAAAAAAAATATATATATATATAGGAAATAATGGTTTGTGCTTTCTCTCATATCCTATTCCCCTCTTCCCCAAAGCTAATCGCAATTCTAAATTTTGGGTTATTATGTTCTGTTTTTCACAATGATTTTGCTATTTTAATAGTAAAATAGTTGGGTGTGGGACCACACACCTGGAATCCCAGTACTTGGGAATCTGAGACAGGAAGATTGCAGGTTTGAGGCCAACCTCAGCAATTTTGTGAGGTCCTTAGCAACTTAGTGAGATCTTGTTTCAAAATAACAAAAGAGGGCTGGGGGGTGTAGGTCAGAGGTAGAATGCTCCTGGGTTCAATCCCTAGTAACACACACACACACACACACACACACACACACACACACACAGTAGTAAAACAATTGTGTTAGAAGTTTTTCTTACATACTGGCATCACACTGCACATGTTTTTGTTACTGTCCTCTTTACTATTATTTGTACTTTTGAGATTCTGTGCATTGATTAATTGATGGTCTTTTAATTAATTCCTTTTATTCATTGCATGAATGGGTCACAAGTTATCAATTACCTATGATGGACATTTGTATTACTTGAAGTTTTTGCTATTAAAGTTTTATTAATGAATTTTTTTGTATATATCTCCTGGTGTATTTGTGCAAGTACAAGAAACAAGGAATTATTGGATTTAGTAGAAATTAAGATCTTTGATACCAACGTTATTCATACCATGTAACATCAAAACCGATATGTGCTTCACTCATTTGTTTATGTGTATGTTTAACTAAAAATAAATACATACCATGACTATAAATAAGATAGTAGATATATATCACCCCCTCAATTTTCCCTAATTTCATTCCCTTCAACAACTTTTATCCACCCTCCCTTAATTCCACATGTAGCTATTGATAAGCTTCATTATATATTAATTTGCATACCTTGGTTTTTATATAAATGGCATATAGAATAAGAACTCTTTTATCTGTATTCTTTCACTCAACATAATTATTTTTATAATTGTATATGTTGCAGTATATTTCAAGAGTTCATTACTTTTTATGGCTGAATAGTAGTATTCTATTATATGAATATTTATTGTATGGAACAATTTTTTCATTCATTTATTTGATGGACATTTGAGTTATTAATATTTTTTCTATTACCTATAAAGTTGCTGTTTAACATTTCCATATACATCTTTATATTAGCATCTGTTTTCATTTCTCTTAGTAAATGCATAGGAGTAGATAATCTGGATAGGTTAGATAATATGGTATGGTATGTTTAACTGTATAAGAAACTTCCAAAATCTTAAAAAATAGTTTACCATTTTCTATTCTCTACAGCAGCATATAAAATTTTATTTTCCTTCACATTATTACAAACATGTGGTGTGGTCAAATATTTAAAAACTTTTATATTCTACTAAATATATAGTTGTATCTTATCTTGCTTTTAATTCATATATCTCTAGTGATGTTGACAACCTCATTCTATATTTATTTGAAAATTATCTGTCTTTGGTAAAGTTTACAAATCTTTTGCCCATTTTTTGTGTGAGTTGACTACTATCTTATTATTGAGTTTTGAGTACATTCTATGTATTGTATTCTAGATACTTTTTTTAAAAAGTAGATATGTGTTAGCAAAAATTTCTCTTGGTCTTTAGCTTTTCTTTTTCTTTACTTTCTTTACTGTGTCTAAAACAGAGTAGATTCTAAATATTTTGATAAAATGTAATTTATAAGTCTGTTCTCTTAAGGATCATTCTTTTGGTGTTAAGAAATCTTTGTCTAACTTATATGTCTTCTACATTTGCTTTAGGGGATTTTATAATTTTAAATTTAGGTTCATGAACAACTTTGAGTTAATTTTTGAAGTAATTGTGTGATGAATTCTGTATCCTTCTGCCTTACTTTTTTGTTTGTTTTCCTTGTGTATGTGTGTAGATAAGCAATTATTCCAGCACCAGCTGTATCAAGATTTCATTCTTTCTCCACCTTTGTACCTCCATCAAAAGCCAGTTGTCCATATATGTGTGTCTCTATTTTTAACCACTACTTTCTCTTCTGATATACATGTCTATATTTGTGCATATAGTATGCTACCTTCATTACTGAAGCTTTAAAATAAGTCTTGAATGCAGAGAGTATTACTCCTCCATTTTTTCTAATTTTTTGTCTATTCTATGTTCATTGTATTTCCACATGAATTTTAGAATTGTCTTCTAAATTTCTACAAAATAGATAACTGTGATTTTGATTGATGTACATTGCATATATAGATGAATTTAAAAAGAAATATAATCTTAGGATAATTGAATATTCAGAGACTTTAATGATGTATATCTTTCTTTTTTTTTTTGCGGTTCTGGGGATTAAGCCTAGAGGCATTCTACCTCCAAGCTACACCCCCAGCCCTATTTTTTATTCTTTATTTTGAAACAGGGTCTCACTAAGTTGCAGAGGGCCTCACTAAGTAGATGAGGCTAACCATGAACCTGCGATCCTCCGGTCTCAGCCTCCCAAGTACTGGGATTACAAGGGTGAGCCACTATGCCCAGCTTGATATACAACTTTCTATTTCTTTAGATATTTGAGTCTGTCAGCAACATTTTGTAAATATCAGTGTATAGTTAATTCACATCATTTGCCATATATGTTTCTAAATAGCTCACATTTTAATGTATTCAAAGCTATTTTTCTAATTTTTAATATGCAATTGCTGATACACAATTTGTGTTTCTTTACTGGCATTTTATCCAGCAACCTTGAAATTAGTTCTAGGAGCTTTTTTAAAGATTTCACTGGAATTTTTCACATAAGCAGTCATGTCATTTAGGAATAAAAGCAATTTTGACTCTTCCTTTTTAGTCTAGATGCTTTTTGTTACATTTTCTTGCTTGATTGCACTGGTTTGGCCCTTTTGTATAATGTTGCATAGAATGGGAGAGAGAAGATAATTTTGGCTTTCTTTTTATCTTAGGTGGAAGGAATTCAAGCTTTCACTATTAAGTATGGTATTAGTTCAAGGATTTTCCTAGATTTCACTTATTATATTGGACAAGTTTTCCTCTATTTTCACCTTTTTATAAAAATCAAGAATAGGTGTTGGATTGTGTCATATTTTTGTGTACATTAAGATGATCATAAAATGTGATAATCACTGGAACCATAAATTTGACAAAATAGCATACCCATGCTTAGGATATGTTACATGGCAAAAGATATTTTTCATAAGCAGACTTTGGGTTCATAAAAAGAGGGAACAGACCTACTCACATACACCTTTCCAAGGCAAAAGGTTTTCTCTAGCTAGTAATAGAAGAGAAAAATCTGAGAAATTCAAGCATGAGTAAGCTTCAAAGTGCTGGACTGAACATGGAGGGGCTGTGTATGAGGACCTACATTGTGGTTCATAGATGGCAACTTCTTGCTATGTTCTCACATGGCGGAAAGCTCTTGGGACTCTTGTAAAGGAACTCATCCCACTCATGAAGGCTCCAGTCTCATGACATCGTCACCTCCCAAAGGCTCCAACTCAGTGCTGTCACACTGAGGATTCGGTCTCAATGTACCATTTTTTTGTGAGGACATAGCCATTCAGACCATAAGCAGGTAGTTTGTGAATTTGACCCATTTCATCAAAGTTTTTAAATGTACTAGCTTAAATTTATATATCCTTATTTATATATCCTTTATCATTTTAACATCTATAAATAGTAGTTTCTCAGTTCTGAGAGCGGTTAATTGTGTCTTTCCTCTTTTGTCTGATCTATTTAGATGTGGTAGAGTGCCTCCAATATGTCTATTTTGATTGATACCTCCTAGGATAAACACTTTTGTGTAATTGTCTTTCATTAAGTCAAGGAGGACCTAATTACTTGTTTCTTTTGTTTGTTTGGTCTTTTTTCTTTCTTTTTTTCTCTTTATTGATGCATTGTAATCTTACATCTTGATGGGTTTCAGGGTGGTAGAAGTATACATGCATACATCGGTCAATTAGCCCTCCCCCAATTCCCCCCCCCATTTCTTCCCCCTTCCCTCCTTCTCTTGCTTAGTATAGTAGTTGACGTTGATAAATCTGTGTATGTACATCCTGTGCATTAGGGTGTTTCCCTCTTTCCCCCTCCCATCTCCCTTCTCCTAAGGTTTTCTCCATCTTTGTCTGGAGTCCCTTCTACACCCTATTCTCCCTAGCTTCCGCATATTAGGGAGAGCATCCAACTTTTAACTTTTTCTAACTGACTAATCTCACTTAGCATAATGTTCTCTAATTCCATCAATTTCCCTGAAAATGATATAATTTTGTTCTTCTTTATGACTGCGTAAAATTCCATTGTGTACATATCCAATAGTTTTATATTCGATTCATCTGTTGATGACATCTTGGCTGGTTCCATAGTTTGGCAATTGTGCAGCTATAAACATAGATATGCATGCATTAGTCTGGTAATTTGGTTTCTATTCTTTTGGGTAGATTCCTAGAAGTGGTACTGTTGGGTCATATGGTAGATTCATTCAGTTTTCTGAGGATCCTCCACACTGTTTTCCAAAGTGGTTGTAGTAATTGTAATCCCACCAACAGTGTATTAGAGTTCCTAGTTCTGCACGTCCTCACCAGCACTTGTTATTGTTTGTGTTTTTAAAGATTACCATTCTAATTGGTGTTAGGTGAAATCTCAGGGTAGTTTTGATTTGCATCTCTCTGATTGCTAATGATGTGGAACATTTTTTTTCATACATTTATTGGCCACTTGTATTTCTTCTTTTGTGAAGGTCTATTTAGTTCACTTGCCCATTTTTTGATTGGGTTGTTTGTTTTTTTAGCAGTGAGTTTCTTGAGTTCTCTTTATATTCTAGATAATAGTTCTCTTATTAGAGGAGTAGCTGGCAAAAATCTTCTCCCAATCTGTTGGCTCTCTGTGGAAGTTCTTGATAGTTTCCTTTAATGCACAGAAGCTCTTCAGTTTAATGCAATCCCATGTATTAATCCTCTTTTTAACTTCTTGTGCCTTTGGGGTCTTGTTGAGGAAGTTTTTGCCTGTGCCTATGTGTCACTCTTCAAGTGACTGCAAAGTCGTTGGTCTAGTTTTCAGGTCTTTGATCCATCTTGAATTGACTCTTGTGCAGGGTGAGAAAGTGGGGTTTATCTCCATTTTTCTGCATGTGGTTAACCAGTTTTGCCAACACTATTTGTTGAAGAGGCTCTCTTTTTTCCAGTGTATGTTTTTGGCTCCTTTGTCAAAAATCAATTGGCTGTAAGTGTGTGGATTTGTTTCTGAGTCTTCTATTCTGCTCCGTTAGTCTATGTGTCTGCTTTTGTGCCAATATTATGCTGTTTTTATTACTATGGCTCTGTAGTATAGTTTGAAGTCAGGTATTGTAATGCCTCCTGCATGTTTCTTGTTGTCGAGAACTACTTCAGCTGTTCTGGGTTTTTTGTAGTTCCAAATGAATTTAAGGACGATTTTTCTATGTCTGTGAAGAATAACCTTGGTAATTGAATGGGTATTGCATTGAATCTGTAGATCACTTTTGGAAGAATGGCCTTTTGATGACATTTATTCTGCCTATCCAAGAGCATGGAAGGTCTTTTCATCTCCTAAGATCTTCTTCAATTTCTTTTTTCAATGTTTTATAATTTTCCTTATAGAGGTCTTTTACATCCTAGTTTAGGTTTATTCCTATGTATTTTACTATTTTGAGGGATATCATTACTGGAAATGTTTTCTTTTTCAGTGGATTTATGGTTAGCATATAGAAAAGCTTCTGATTTTTTTATCGATTTTGTATCCAGACACTTTGCTGAATTTGTTGATCAGTTCTATAAGCCTTTTGGTTGAGTTTGTTGAGTCTTCTAAGTATAATTTCATGCCATCTGTGAATAGAGATAGTTTCACTTCTTCTTTTCCTATTTGTACTCCTTTGATTTCCTTCTCTTGCCTTATTGCTCTGGCTAGATTCTCTAGTACTATATTGAAAAGGAGTGGTGATAGTGGCAACCTTGTCTTGTTCCTGTTTTTAAGGGGAATTTTGTTAGTTTTTCCCCATTCAATATCATGTTGGCTGTGAGCCTATTGTATATTGCCTTTATGATGTTGAGGTATGTTCCTTTTATTCCAATTCCCTGCAGAATTTTTATCATGAATGGGTGTTGGATTTTGTTAAATGCTTTTTTAGCATCTATTAAAATTATCATGTGGTTTTTGTCTTTAGTTCTGTTTATGTGGTGGATCACATGGATTGTTTTTCGTATGTTGAACCAGCCTTGCATCCCTGGGCTGAACCTGACTTGGTCATGGTATATGATTTTCTTGATGTGGTTTTGAATGTCCGTTGCTAGTTATTGTTTAGGAGTTTTGCGTCTAAGTTCATCAGTGATATAGGGCTATAATTTTCTTTTCTTGAGCTGATTTTATTTGGTTTTGGTATTAATGTGATGTTGGCTTCATAGAATGTATTTGGAAGAGTTCTGTTTCTTTCTATTTCATGGAATAGATTGAGGAGTATTGGGATTCATTCATCTATAGAGGTTTTATAAAATTCACCTGGTAAACCATCTGGACCTGGACTTTTCTTTGATGGTAGGCTGTTTATTGCTTTTTCAATCTCTTTGATTGCTATTGGTCAGTTTAGATTTTCTATATCTTCTTTATTCAACTTAGGAAGGTTGTACATGTCTAGAAATTTATGTTTCTTCTAGGTTTTCTATTTTGTTGGAATATAGTTTTTCAAAGTAGTTTCTGATAATCCTCTGGATTTCCGTGCTGTTGGTGATAATATCATCTTTTTCATCTCTTATTTTAGTAATTTGGATTGATTATTTCTTCTTTTGTTTAGGTTGGCTAATGGTTTATCTATCTAGTTTATTTTTTCTAGGAACCATCTTTTGCTTTTGTTGATTTTTGTATTTTTTTATTCTCTCCTTCCTTGATTTCTGATTTTAACAATTTCCTGTCCTCTACTGGCTTTGGGGTTAGACTGTTCCTGTTTTTCAAGGGCTTTGAGGTGTGTCATTAGGTTATTTATTTGGTGATTTTATGTTCTTCTTATGTGAGCACTCAGTGCTATGAATTTTCTTCTTACTACTAACTTCAGAGTATCCCAGAGATTTTGATATGTTGTGTCTCTGTTTCTGTTTGTTTCTAGGAATTTCTTAATTTCTCCTCTTATTTCTTTGGTGACCAATTCCTTATTCAGCAGTGTGGTGTTCAGTCTCCACATGTTTATGATGTTTTTCTGGGTATTCTTATAATTGATTTCTAGTTTCATTACATTATGGTCTGAAAAGATGCAGGGGATTATATCACATTTTTTTTAATTTTCTAGTACTCACTTTGTGGCCTAAGATATGGTATTTTAGGGAAGGTTCAATGAACAGCTGAAAAAATTTAAATTCAGCTGTACTTAGGTGGAATATTCTGTATGTGTCTAGTAGGTCAATTTGGTTTATGGTGTTCCTTAGGTCTAAGGCATTTTTACTGACCTTTTGTCTTGAAGAATGATCTAGTGGTGTGAGTGGGGTATTGAAGTCTCCATATATTATTGTATTGGGATCTATGTATGACTTAATGTCACGAATAGTTTCTTTTATGAAAGTGGTTGCACCTATGTTTGGGGCATAAATGTTAACTACCATTATATCCTCTTCCTGGATTGCTCCTTTTATCAGTAAGAAATGACCTTTTTTGTCCTTTTTGACAAATTTAGGTTTGCAGTCTAATTTGTCTGATATCATAGTTGCTACTACTGCTTGTTTTTGAGTTCCATTAGCATGGATTACCTTGCTTCATACCTTCACCTTTAGTTTATGGGTATCTTTACTTGTAAGGTGTGTTTCTTGTGGGCAGCATATAGACAGATTGTGATTTTTAGTCTATTTTGCCACTTTATGGCTTTTGATTGGGGAGTTGAGGCCATTTATATTCAGTGTGATTATTGAGAGATGATTTTTAATTCCTAACATTTTGAGTTTCAATTTCTGTTTGTGGTAGTGTTTGTTCTTCTTTGTCTAGTTGTTCATTTGATGGAAATCATTTCTCTGGTTCTGGCATTTTTTTTACTATTTCTTCTTTGTAATGAATCTCTTTGAGTATTTTCTCTAGTGCTGGATTGGAAGACATAAAGTCTTTCAGCTTCTGTTTGTCGTGGAAGGTTTTTATTTCCCCATCAAATTTAATAGGTATCTTTGCTGGGTAGATAAATCTTGGCTGGATGTTGTTTTCTTTCAGAGTTTGGAATATTTCGCTCCAGGCCCTACTGGCTTTCATGACTTGGTTTGAAAAGTTGGGAGTGATTTTTATTGGTTTGCCTCTGAATGTTACTTGGTCCTTTATTCTCGTTGCCTTTAAGATTCTCTCCTTTCCCTCTACATTGGTCAATTTGATTATTATGTGGTGTGGTGAACCTTTCCTCTGATATTGTCTATTGGGGGTTCTATATGTTTCCTGTACCTGTGTGGTACTTTTTTCTATGTTTGGAAAATTTTCTAATATTACTTCTCTGAAAAGGTTACTGATTCCTTTGGTTTTAGCTTCTATTCCCTCTTCTATGCCTATTATTCTTAGGTTTGCTTTTTTAAGATTGGCCAAGATCTCTTCAATGTCCAATTCATGCTGTCGAATTTTTTTTTCTAAATTATATACTATGTGTTCATTTTTGGAGAGGTCATCTTCTAAGAGTGAGATTCTGTTTTCCATGTGTTCTAGTCTATTGTTGATAGTTTGTATTGATGCCTTCATTTCAATCACTGCATCCTTCACTTACTTCAGAGCTTCTTTTTGATTCCTGTTCAGGGTGTCAGATTCTTTGTTTATTTGATCCTTCATTTATTTCAGGTTCTCTCTGAATTATTTTTGGAAATCCTGTATCATTTCTACTATTAAAGTTCTGAATTATCCTTCTGGCAATCTTTGCAATTCTGTATTGGAAGGTTCTGTTGTTGTGGAGTTGTGGGAGCTCATTGTTTCTTTGCTATTCTTCCTTCTCATTATTTCAGTTTTCTTAAGTTTGTATCTTTGTTGCTTTTAGTAGCTCTCTCTCACTCTGTAGATTCCCTATGTCTAATCCCTCTCCCCTTATAGTATTTTATTCTGGAGGTAGATATTTGCTACTAGGTGAATAGCCTTTACGGAATGGTTATTCTCAGTTCTTTGTTGTGTGTTTATTACCAATTAAAACCAACTTTGAATTCTATTTTGAATTCTATGTCCTGTATCCTCCCACTGTTGCTCTGCCTGTAGATCATCAGTACTGGGTTGCAATTACTCTCGGGTTCCTTTGTCCCACTGCATTGGTTATGCTGATGGGTTCCACATGTGAAGGTCCGGAGACCTGTCACATCCATAATAAGGAGTGGAGTCAGAGGTGTGAGCTGAACAGTTTATGCCCTGCAGGCAACCAGTACTGCTGGTTCCCCTCCTGCTGAAAGTGTGGGTCTCCACACTCTCCACTGGGCCTGTTCCTATGTCTCTCTTTGTCTACAGATATGGTAGGTGTTGCCAGTGCCAGACCCTGGGCCTGTGTCTCTCTTTGCCTACAGAAGTGGTGTAAGTTGCTTTGACTTGACTCTGTGCAAACATGGAACCCTGTGTTTTCCACAGATAAGGCTGGGTTGGTCTAATTTTTTCCCTGGTACTACAACTATGTGTCCTGTGGTAATACCTAGGAGCCCTGCAAGGGGGGGTGCAAGGGCACCGTGACCTGTGAACTGTAGGTCTTTCCCGCCCGAATGTCACTGGGGGCTGTCTGCTTATCTGTGCATCTACAGTGTCTTACAGCAGACCCCTCTCCCACCTCCACAGGGGTTATCCGCAGAGTTTCAGACCCCACTAGTCTATTGCTTGCCACGGGAGTCCCCATGGCCATGCTGGGTGGTCTCCTCCTAGGGTGGCTCATTAACTTACAGTCTTATTGATCGCTACTCTTAATCTTTGTGTGTGTGGGGTGGGCTCAGCCGTACTGCCCCAGGTTCTGGTCAGGCTTCCGGGCACTTGGGTCTCTGCTGAGCCAGAGTGAGTTGCTGCTCGCTTTGGCTGTTGATGATCTGCAGTTGCTGGATTCACAACAGGTTGCTGGCTTCTTTGTTGGCAGCCTACAGGAGCTGACGCCACAGTTCGGGTTTCTGTGGAATGTGGAGAGTGTTTGTTGCTCACTTTCATTGCTACTGATCTGTAGTTGCTGGATTTACAACAGGTTGCTGGCTACTTTGTTGGCAGCATGTGGAAGCCACAATGCTGGTAGCTACTGGTGTGGTCTGACCAAGATGGTGCCACCGCTGCCATTCCCTAGGTAAGGCACTTGGGGCTCTTTACTGTCTTCTCTTTTGCCTTCTGGCTCTGATTCTGTCACGTTTCAACTTTTTCATTGTTTAGTTCAATTTTTCATTGCTTTTCTTCTCTTGTCGAGAAACTGCTTTCACAGCAATTGAGATCCGAGTCTCAGAGGGATCACGAGGTGGTGTCTCCTCAGTCTTCATTTTGGAATCTCCTCCTAATTAATTGTTTCTAATGAATATAGAAAATATGATAAGATATCACTTTTAAGATAAGGTAACAATAAGACCCTGGTTTCCATTTTTCTCTTCCTCTCCAGCCATTTTTCTTTGTTTCTCCTAAATTGTCTTGAAATAATATTAGTTAGAATTTGGAGGGTAAGGGACTTTCCAAAAAGGGCTAGAAAGGAAATGAATATCATATTACTGTAAACTGGAAGGAAGGACATACCTGTTATGGAGAGGCAGAAAGCCTATCAACAATGTATTTCAGGAAGATAAACAGTAAGACATATACCTAATTGGGTGACATAGTTGAAGAGATTTTCAAACAGAGTTGATGAGGAATGTTGAGGATCTCCTAAGACCACCCCCAGGTTTGATATATTGCTAGAAGGACTTACAGGATGCAGAAAAAGCTGTTATACTCACAGTCACTCTCCATTATAGTGCAAAGATACAGATTAAAAACAGCAAGGAGAGAAGGAACATGGAAAAAGAAAAGGCGAGGTCAAGGAGAAACTATGCACACATATCTCCGTGTCCTCTCCACATGGTGCAGCATGGATGAGCATGGATGTGCCTAAATGCACCCAAAGTCTTAAAAATGACACTCAAGGATCCATGTCCACACTGGAATCTGATCTAGATGATGAGATTCTGGACTTGAGCTGATGTCATACTGGGATGAGATTAGGGTGGTTATAGAGAGTTTATTTTGTATGAAAGAAGAATTGAATCATTAAAAGAGGGAGAGGGGACTGTGGTAGACATTGTATAAAATGGTCCATGATGCTCTAAATGTTCTGATTTGCACAGACATGTATCATCCCTTTGCTAGATGTAGGAGCTGGGTCTTGTGACACAATAGTAGCATATAGAATATGACAAAAACAATGGGGTGTTGCTTTACACATCCAAGCCCAAAAGGACTCTGGCTCCCTTCTTCCTCTCTTGCTATCATTCTCTCTTTCTCCCTTTAAGCTTTTGCTGAAAGAAACAATAATGTGATAGATATAATTCAGAAGACCAGTTGCTAAGTGAGCGTGAACTTTGGGGACACCAGTTCTGTAATGCAGGGTTTCTCAACCTCAGGACTATCGACGTTTAAAGCCAGATAATTCTTTGTTATTGGGTGGTGTCCCATGCATTGTAGGATATTTAGCAACAACCCAAGGCTTTACTCCCTGATGGCAACAGTAATCTCCAAGAGTAACAATGAAACAATGCTTCAGATTTAGTTCAATGTTCCCTAGGGAGAAAAATATTCTTGGTTGATACTCTTGGTTTATTTGAATATACAAAACAAACAAATTTATAGAGGCAGAATAGACAGATTCATCTTAGAAATCTTAAATAAGAGGCACCATGGGTAAAAATTCCTCTATCATATTTTAAGATTTATTTAGGCAGAAGAATTAAAACTATGATATTTATTTATTTATTTATTTATTTATTTTAGTTCTGGGATGGAACCCAGGGGCATTCTACCTCCAACCTACACCCCCAGCCCTATTTTTTATTCTTTATTTTGAAACAGGGTTTCACTAAGTTGCGGAGGGCTTCACTAAGTAGCTGAGGCTGGCTGCAAACCTGAATCCTCCTGTCTCAGCCTCCCAAGTACTGGGATTACAAGCGTGAGCCACCACGCCTGGCTAAACTATGATATTTATATGCAAATAAACAAACTGATTAATGGAATAAAGTATCCAGAAACAACCCATACAGATGATAGATAGATAGACGATAGATAGATAGAAGATAGAAGATAGAAGATAGAAGATAGATGATAGATAGAGTTCTTTTGTGGCAGAAATGGCTTTGAAGGTTAATATCAAATATGAGATTTTGAGAAAAATAAATCATCAATAACTTTTATACAGAATAAAAAAGTAACCAAACCCCATGATATGTCATAAAATATTAATAATGTTAAGAAAAAAGCAAAATTTTATAGTTTTTAGAAATCAGTATATTACTGATTAAATTATTCATATGGGGATTTTCTCTGATTTTATTATTAATAAAAATAACTATCATTTATAAAGAATTGGCCATGTAATATTGTATCTGGTCTTCCAAAAATTATGTGAGGTAGGAAATTTTATCTTAATTTGGTGATCAGAAAATGGAGGCCCAGTTAAATCATGTGAAAGTCGTTATATTGATAGCAATGATCTAGCACAGATTTCATTTCAAGAATGTTTGCCTTGGAAGATAATGCTCTTAATTATGCACAGATGGACCACCGTCTCACCAGATGTGATACTATTTAGAGTGTTTGTTTTTTACTTCTACCTTCAGACCATCAGTTGTCCAAAGTTTTACCACTATAGATATTGTATTAGAAAACTGTTAGTTGGGTTAAAACCTTGACCAAGGAAAAAGATATTCTTTCCTGCTCATTCCTATTATGGAGTTTTTAGATTTTCTTATCCACCCACAATAATATCCCAGCACAT
Source organism: Glis glis (assembly GCA_004027185.1). Lineage (NCBI taxonomy): Eukaryota > Metazoa > Chordata > Mammalia > Rodentia > Gliridae > Glis > Glis glis. The sequence goes on from PVJS01013884.1 coordinate 12,972, forward strand.
TTTGTGATTATTACCCTGACTTCTTGCTCCTGCTGCTGGTTCTGGAACCACCATCTTTGTCTTTAATTTTTAAGTTATTTCTCTTCTTTCCTTTTTAATTTATTATTATTTCTTGAGACAGGGTCTTGCTATGTGCCTCAGGCTGATCTTGAACTTCTGGGCTCAAGTGATTTTTCCACCACAGTCTTCTGAGCAGCTGAGACTGCAGACATGCACCACTGTGCCAGGCTCCAATTTATTTATTTTCTTAAAGTAATTACAGCCCACTGTATTCTGCTTGGAATCTACTCATGTGTCTCCTGGCTACTGGAAAGCTGCTTTGCCAGTGTGTGACACCTAAAAATAGTACTTTTCTTTTGTGTTCACTAGTGTTAAGCTGCACTTTCTCTGCAGACTTCCAGATACCTACTGAATGCCAATCCATTACCCCGGGTTTGCCTTGATTTATTGTTTGGTTTTGTTCCATAGCTGTTCTCTATCAGTATCTTTACAGTTGGACTCCTAGAAATTTCTCTTTCCTCTCCCATAGTATGCCAAGAATTTGTTTCAGCAATGTGGTTACTTATACATTAAATAGAAGTAAATATCCAGCATGGTGGTGCAGGTAACTTTATTTCAAAACAGATCCACATTGGAAAGCAGAACACTTAAACGAGCAATGTTACTTATTTACCAAAAAGATAGTCTTCAATTTGAAAGACATGTTCTATCAGGTAAGTAGAGTGTTCTATAGTGCAATAGGGGTTGTAGTTGATGTAAAAAGACAGCAATCTCATGAGAGTCAGTACATCTCCTGATATTGGGCAAATTTTACCAGTAACATTTATTACTTCAAGGATTTTATGGCTCAGTTATTCTAATTATCAGTAGCATTGTGTGTGTGTGTGTGTGTGTGTGTGTGTGTGTGCGTGAGAGAGAGAGAGAGAGAGAGAGAATAGAACAGAATCATGACTTCACTTGAAACGTTGATTGCAAGTAAACTGTGCAAGGATTAAAATTAAAAGAAAATAATCTACCACATGTAATTAATATATACTACTGGTTTATCATGGTAAAACCCCCTTTTTACAGCTTGGCATTCTGATAATTAAGTATTATTATAAGCCAGGCATGGTGACACATGCCTTGGGAGGCTGAGTTAGGAGGATCACAGGTTCAAGGACAGCCTTAGCAATTTAGCAAGACTCTCAGCAACCTAGTGAGACCCTCTTTCAAAACAAAAAATAAAAAAGGGCTGGGGATATAGCTCAAATGTAGAATGCCCCTAGGTTCAAGCTCAGTAACACACACACACACACACACACACACACACACATTATAAACATTTTTGCTTATACCTATTAAAGTTGCCATTGATAATGAAATTATAATGGTTACATACTGACACTGGTGATTGCAGTGAACAGTCTGATCATGAGCCAACTAATTTGGAAACCCTAGATACTGTTGAAGTTAAGATTCACAAAACTGGCACCAAAAACAAACATAAATTGACAAAAACCAAGAAAAGATAAATTCACTGCCAAATAGAATAACAGAGGGAATGTTGTAATGTAAAAAATAAGTTGGCATAACCATTCATTTTATTATTTTGTATTCCTCCTCCATTTATGCTTATTAATTTTTAAATTTAGTCTTTGAATACTGGCAAGTGAAATATTATATGACTATTCATGTGGTTATTATACCTTTCTAGTTAGTGGTAGAGAAGAGAGACTAAAATAATTAAGAAAATCTGAGAATGTCAAATTGCATCTCTATCACCTTTCTTACAAGTATACTAGCAGCTTACAAACTACAACTGGTATAACCTCTAGTTCTAATTTGTGGTTGACCAATAAAGTTGATATTTTTCTAGTTAGACAGTGCTGCTGATTTAGAAGTAGAGCTCATCCACAATAATTTTCAGACATTTATTTATTTATTTATTTATTTATTCATTTATTTATTTGTACTCGGGACTGAACCCAGAGCTTCCTGTAAGCCAGGCAAGAGCTCTACCACTAAGCTATATCCCCAGCCCTAAAACTCACTAATTTTTTAATCAGAAAATATCAGTAAATATAGGAAATACAGCAAAAGTTATATGAAGAAAGAACAAAAATCTTACCATCAAAATACTAATAATTTTAACACAGTACAATTCAGTTTCATTTCCAAGTAGTTTCACATCACTCATAGATTTTAGTTGCCTTATTTTATACAAATAATAATGACAGCTAATAGTATTGAATAATTTCTGCATCAAGCATGCTGTAATCACTTTATATGTATCACAGCATTTGTTGCTCACAATAGTTCAACAAAGTACTTTATATATATATTTTTCCATTTTATTGATAAGGAGTCCACTCAACATTGCCAAGCTAACTTAGTGGTAAAGTGGGATAGGACCCCAGCTCTATAGTCTAGTCTCCTATTTAAACAACTATTAAAGTCTTTTCCTGATTACATGGGATATATTTAGTACAGTATATTAATATAAGTACAGTACAGTTTACCTAATCATTACTTTATTATTGAATATTTACACTATTTTTAATTTGCCACTATCATAAATAATATTTCAACAAAAAGCTGGGCAAAAGTATTGCCAGCATTTTGTACATTTTAAGATAAATTAATGAGAGTAGATTTGATGTGTAAAAATCTATAAACATGTTTAAAATTTTTAAAGCATATTGCTAAGTGGCTTTCCAAATGCATCCTGCTTCCTTGCAGCTTTACCAGTATTGCAGTGAAATTTAAGGAAAGCTAGAGATTTTCTGTTTCTGCTTTGCAGTGAGCAGGCTTGTTTCCCAGCCCCACACCCCTGTTCCATACATCTTCATTTGCCTACAAAAGAGTTTAGAGAAGAAAGGACATGCAAAGCAGTTGGGTAGGAGTACTTTTTATTAAGGGGAATGCCAACTAGATGGGAGAGAAGTCTTTTTTATAAACAAACTCTGATTTGCAGAAAATAGAGGTTTATGTTAATTTTTTCTGATCCCCACAGTACTCATTACTCTGATATATACTATGAGATTAGCAAGGGAAATTAGTAATCAGTGATGAAGAGTCACATTGTTTTGTGAGATGACATTGTTCATAACACTTTCCCTGTGGAAATAGTGACTGAATTATAGGTAGTGATGCTGAAAAGATTATAATCAGAGACAATCACAATGGATAACTTTTGTGTTTCTTCAGAAGTTAAGAATTGCTTGTCCTGCAATAAGTCAGCTTGGATATTCTGTGGCTTGGATATTCTGGACTATTAGGTTCAAAAGATTGAATAATCTTGACCCCTGCTAATAGCTGCACATCCTGACCATGACTCCTCTAAAGATTACTGAAGAATTATGGAACATGAATCCCAGGATACTACTTCTGGCACATCCACTGGTATTTGCACTATGAGCATATCACAAAGATTCAATACATTTTTAAGGATGTTACAAATTACCATTAATTTTTCTCTTGAGATTTTTCATTACAAAATCTTTCAACTAACATTCTACTTGAGAATAAAGTTGGACTAAAGATTGAATTTAAAAAACTACAAAAGAAGAAAGGTGATGACAATACATTATATTCAATTTAATGAAACAATATTCATTGGAAATTGCTGGCAGGAGTAGTAATTGGCCACACTTTTTATTGAGGACTTAGTGGTAATCACCACACCAACTGCCTTAGGTATGTCGTTCCATTTCATTATTGTTACAGTCATGGTGGATAATACCCGTAGCAAACGTCTAAAAATATAGATTGAGGATGTGAGTGATTGGCAAGAGGTCATATGGATAACAAGTGGCATGATGAAAATTCAAACACTATTTTTTTAAAAATTCAAATATGTAAATATTCAAACATTCATGAAAGAAGACATAGTGTAAAATATTACTAGCTTTATTTTACTTTCATTAGTTTATATACTTTGAAATGGGACTGGGCATGGAATAAATTAATTTTACTAAATGTATTTTTAAGAGATGAGTTGAATGATAGTATATATTACCATAAAAGCCTAGTAGTTAAACTACCAATGGCTTAAATGAGAAAGAAAATCAATTGTCTCCCCAGTACATGTCTTCTTTTGTTTAAATAATTTGTATGTATCTTCTTTGTTTTATTTGCAATATTTTATGACTTCAGGCATCATATTTCAAATGGACTTTGTTTTTCCTGTTGTTGAAAGTCATTTTCAATCTCAAGCAAACCATGTTTTGCTCATCATCTATTTTATGCATGGAAGACTTATGGTTGTACGCATAGTCCTGGTTAGTTACATCTGTTTCAGTCAAGAATCAAAGATTGCACATGCCTATTTCCTTATTGCTCTCATTCAAAATGACATTTGCTTAAGTTGCCACTTCTTATTAAAAATAGTACACATGAAAATGTCAACTGTATTTTTTAATTTTCTGACAATCTCTCTTGGTTGTCCCTTTTCTAGTGTGTCAGTCCACTGTTATATCTACTTGATCAAATAGGTAACTCCTTTCTTTGATGTTTTTATTAAAGTTCTTTAGAATTTGAACTAAATATATTCACACGTTAAAGCAATGTTATAAATTACAGTTTTAACTATTTACATTGGCTAAATTAGGTGTTATATAGAGTCAAACTACATAATTCAAGAAAGCCAAGAATGTGCTTCTTTTTGTAACACATAAACACTCAGAAATTTTAATTGGTATTGAATCCAAATAAAATGACCTTTCTCTTCTTGAATAGCAATATAGTGAATAAGCATCTGTATGTTTGAGAGGCTAACTATCATAAAGAACAGAGGAAGTTCGTCTCCTGCAGAGTTATCACTTGCTTGTTTTAGTTTAAAATAGATTATTATATTTAGAGCTGTTGTTTAGAATGATTTATTAAAGTGTGAATTGAACTGAATTAATGCAATCAGTGGACACAAGAGCATTTGCACCATGCTGACTCCAGCATGGATTTCAAGGGTACCTCAGGAGTGGGTTTTAAAGTGACAGCTGCTACATTACATATTTTCCGGAAAATCAATACAAAGTGCAATGGAAAGACATAAAAGGAATTCTTTTATGAAATTTGTTTGAAATTTAGTTGGCTGCTGGTTAATCAAACTGATCATCATAGCATAAGGAAGGCCCTTGGCAAAAGGTCTTGGTATTGAATCTTTGTTGAGTCGTTGATTTCATTCTTTCTCTGCCCATACAGGGTTATTTTAGCAATGAGGGAATATTGAAAAGGCAAAGTGAGTCAGTACAACATGATATCTGGAAAAAGATATAGTCTGCTTGTGTTACTGATTTAATACTTCTATATTAAAAATACCCCAATGATTTGAAATTTAAGTAAAGCAATACATGAGTTCAATATACAATATTTTAAGCAGAATGATTATAATATTATAAACTGATGTTTTATTGGCATCTGTATATTTTGATAGATTTTTATATAATATATTGAACTATTTATGTTATATTTATATTATATACTTTTATAAGTATTTATACTTACAGCATATCAAAATTATCAGACATAAAATCTTATTTTTTGATTCCATAACATCCCTTACAAATGTGTGATCATTTCTCTTTATTGCTCTAATCTAGTTTGAAATATTTACATATGGTTTTTATGGGATTCTGGTGCCATTCTAAAATGTTATTTATTAACTATACTTTATTTCTGCTGTGATGCTTGAAGTTTTGAAAGAGAAATAGAGTTGTGACTGTTATTTGACAAGTTATCTACAGAACTTAAGCAGAAAGAAATACATTCATAAGTTATAAACTAGAAGGGAAAGAATATGGTCAGTAACTTCTCTCGATTTTCTTTCTTTACCATTCATTTGACACACTCAAAGCTGATGTATCTAAAGATTTTAAAGCCTCAAAACCTCAAAAACCATATGCCCATTTTTTTTTTTTTTTTTTGCAGTACCGGGGATTGAATGCAGGGGCGTTCTACTTCCGCGCTACTCCCACGGCCCTATTTTTTATACTTTTATTTTGAAATCGGGTCTCATGAAGTTGCAGAGGGTCTCACTAAGGATAGAGAGAGAGGGAGAGAGAGAGAGAGAGAGAGACGGGGGGAGAGAGAGAGAGAGAGAGAGCTGAGGCTGGCCGCGAACCCGGATCCTCCGCTCTCCGCCTCCCAAAGTACTGGGATTACAAGCGTGCACCACCACGCCCGGCTCCATATGCCCATTTAATTTATTACAGCAGTCAGTGGAAAAATGAAACTTATTTCAAGTTTTCTTTATTACTTCCAGAAGATCAGTCTTTCTCTTTTCTTCTTTTTCTTTCTTTTTTTAAGTTTTACTTATTTTCCCTTCTTAAGATACCAATGAAAGCTATGAGGATAAAACAGGGATATTTTATGAACTGGTAAACTTTATTTTTTATCTGAGAGTTGATCTTTTTGACTTATTTGCAATCATGTGTCTCTCTACCTTCTCCTTCCTGTTTCCACTTCCAGTTTCCCTCTCAGGTGGTCTTACACAGGAAGACCACCTGAGAGACCATCTCCCACAGGGAATTGAAGCCCAAAGCATGCAGATTTATTAAGGATAAGACCATGCAAATCAATAACTCAAACATTAGCTGATTATATTTTACCACCAGTTATTTAAGTAAACTAGTAATATCACAAATATTATATGTTATTATTTCATATAAAGCACAGTGACAGGAATTTCTACTTAGGTTGCAGTGGGCTATGAAGAATTGTATTTACCCCTTCACCTATTTGGAACCATAGTTCTCAGGTATTGGGTAGGAGGTAGCTCAGGATTGTGCTAAGAGAAAGGTGACAAGAGAGGTAAGCCTATGCTTATTCCAACTTCCTGCCTAGAAATAGTTTTCATTGAGGACGAAGAGAAGAGAGACATACATCTTGAGGGCTCATTGAGTGGAAGAGACAGAATCTGAGTCTGTGGAGCTGTGTACCACAGAGGAGGGAGTTATAGAGAGCTCTGGAGATCTGCAGAAGGGTCCACTAGAATCCTGGGCTGAGTACTAGCTGTATGAGAGGATCCTAACCAAAGACTGATAAAGAACCACCAGAAAGCAGTATGCTGAAATCCCTCAGTGCTCTCTTAAACACTGAGGATACTTTGTTTTCCCACTATCTAGTGTGTGAACACCTCATAATACCTGAGCCTTATGTAGAATCTCCCTCTATAGCCTCATGTAGAATGTCCCTCTATATTGGGACAAAATCTATAGACATACTCTAATAAAACTTAAAATCAAGTATGGAAAGGAACAAAATTGATTCCGAATAACATTAACTGTGGTCCAGAAGAAAATCTAGCACTATTGAAAGGAATACAACATTGAGTGTACAACAGTGCTGAATTTGTAATGTCTGGCAGCTAAATTAAACACAAACACACACCAGTCAACACACACACACACACACACACACACACACACACACACACACACACCAGTCATAGGACAAAGCAGAAAAATATGATTTATGCTTAGGATAAAAATCAATAAATAGAAATAGGTGCAGAAGTGAGAAAGATGATTGTATTAACAGATAAGAATGCTAAAACAGGTATTGCAAATATGTTCCATGTGTTCTAAAAAGCAAACACATGAATAAGACAGGAAATAAAGGGAATACACACACACACAACAAATGTACTTTCTAGAGATGAACAAGTAATAAAGTACCTCAATTAAAAGTACACTGAGTGGAGCCTGGCATGGTGGCTCATGCTTTGTAATCCCAGTACTTGGGAGGCTGAGGCAGGAGAACACTACAACTTGGCTAGATCTGTGTAGACTACCCCTGGTTCGATCCTCAGTCACACACACACACACACACACACACACACACTGGATAGGATTAAAGTGGATTAGACATAACAAAAAATAGTGAATATGAAAATATAGCAATAGGAACTATTCAAAATCAAACATGGCGATGACAAAGAATTGGAAAAGGGATATTAGTGAACTGCAGGGCAATATGAATCTCAAAAGTCGTCAGAGAAAAACTCCGTACGAGGCATCGGGCTCCTCCTTGCTGCGGGATTCTGTGCTCAGCACTTCACGTGTGGATCCCAGTGATCACTGTGAGGCAGGGGCTACAGCTGTCCAAGTTTCTATGTGAAGAAAGTATGAAATCACAATGAGGAATGATTTCAAACAACTGTTCAATTATAAAATAATATCTTTTATTTTTAAAACTTTAAAAATCTTCAAATATTTTATTTTCATGTATAAATGCAATGTATAATATGTTATTTGAGTCTCAAAATAAAACTGGACATTAAGCTGAATAAGTATTAATAACTCTGGTTAAGTCTTTTATTTAAGGTCATATAATAAGTAAAATTAAAACTCAAAATAAAATTTTCTAATTCTCATTTTGTGTTCCATTGCTACTAATCTTGCCATTTTCATGGGAAATCAAGAAGGGAGAGAAAAAGTTCAGCCACTGTCAGGAAAGCTGCATAGACGAAGTCAGATAAGGACCTGGTTTCAAAACGCCAGTCAGAATTCCACAAGCCCAGAGGGCTGGAAGGCACTGCAGGCAGAAAGAATAGGTGTAAGGAAAGAAGCTGTCCAGACCCATTTAACAGGAAACAGGTAATCCAAGCCGGCAGAAGCAGATTCCAGAGAGGGATGGAAACAAAGAAAGACAGAAAATAAGTTGAAATAAAATCACTGAAAACCTCATTGTCACAATATAGAAGTATATGAATTTAAATCTCAACTATGTGAAATCTGTCTTATAGGACTTCTAGATTCCAGGGAAACCTCTCTCCTTAAAATTCACCACAGAGATAATTGAGTTTAATTAGGAAAACTGTTTATTTCTGATAGATCTGATGAGCATATAAAAGGAAATGAGCACTCAATTCCACAGAGTATAAAATTTTCAGCTATTCATCAATAAACCAGAAGGAGTGGGAATAGTGGTTTTGGCAAAATAGAAAAGCATGATTTAAAGAGGTCAAGAGATGCGGGACCAATAATGGCATCCTCGAATAAGCAGCAGCATTTGTTAGAAACTGAAGGAAGCCATGAACAGGAGTAGGCCTGATAGCAGAAAGGAGAGCGTGTTGTAAAGGGACTGACAGTAGAAGAGAAATGGTGAGTGGGTTGCCACCTGCATTTTATTCATTTAAAAATTCTTTATTGAAGTGTAAAACAAGCAATACAAAAAAAAATAAATGAATAAAAAAGAACAGCCAGTGCCATTCAGTACCGAAGCAACAGTTTTGAGGTAACAATTTTAGCCAGTTTTCTCTACCACTCTTTACTCTCTTCACATAGGAGTGATTATAAGATTCATACACTAAAAAGAGTGTATAAAGATATATATATATATATATATATATATATATATATATATATATATTTACAGGTTCTTTGTGAAAAGAGCAGTTCTTTTATGTAGTCTTCTATTCTTTGCTCCTTCAAGGCAGCTTGGAGTTAAATTCAATGGACCAGGCTGTGCTCTGGAGGGGAATATCTACAGCTATCCCACTGCCATGTAGTGTCCTTATGGATAAGAAAATCACTCCAAAATAGGAGAAGGAGATTATTCAAGGCATCTGATTCTACCTAAAGGTTTTCATCCTCCTTACGCTCCCAACTACAGTTATACACTACTGCTTTTGCTGTTCATATGTGGACAATGTTCATCATATCACTCAACCAGAATTTTGTATATAAATCTCCCTTCTTGAGGTTGTTTTAGAATTCCATAGTGAAAATGTAAATGCTTCTCATGAGCAAATAGTATTCTCCTTTGTTCTGCTTCATAAACAAAACAATATGACAAATTGTATTTTTGTCACTCCCCCCAAAATAATAGAACCAAATTTAAACCTCATCATAACCCCTATGTTGATATGTACTTTAATAGTTAATATCCTCACTTTTCTTGGTTTTGTTTTTACATTTTATTCTGTCATTTCATTGCTTATACTTTTGTTGTAAGTAACTTTAAATCCTATGTGGAGAAAGGCAGGGTGGATATAAATGTGGTTACAATTCAAGTTACCTCAAGTGAGAGGCCACTTGGTACAAGTCATTGTACTGGCCATTGGGAAATCAAATGCAGAAAAATCGATGCTGATTTCATGGGTCTCAGAGTTCCACAAAGAAAATAGGCATGACAAATGCATAATCACAAGGCATTATCGTAGGGTTTGGTACAAAGTTCTGAGGGGAGAATGAATGCAACTTATTGCTTGCAAATGGTTTCCTGGAATTAAAAACATTTTGTTTGAGTAGTGCAGGGTGAGTAGAAGTCTTGAGTTTCATTTGAAAGATGCATTTCTAAAACAATGGCCTGTACAAAAAGATTTATTTATTGGAAGATTTAAAAATAAGGCATATAATTTTTTTGTGGTACTGGGGATTGAACCCAGGGGCATTCTGCCCCTGAGCTATACCCCCAGCCCTATGTTTTATTCTTTATTTTAAAACAAGGTCTCACTAAGTTGTGGAGGGCCTCACTAAGTAGCTGAGGCTGACCGCAAACCAGGATCCTCTGGTCTCGGTCTCAACCTCCCAAGTACTGGGATTACAAGCGTGCACCACCACGCCCGGCTCAAGGCATATAATTTTTTTAACATGCTTTTATTGGTGCATTGGAATCTTACATCACAGTGAATATCAATTTGATGTTAACATACATGCACACAGCTCTTAGTGTCCCCGCCACCTCTCCCTACCCGTATGAAGTACCAAGAATGATGTTGGTTTATTCTCACATGTATATATTGTTTACGATAGTAATTCCAGTGATTCGCTTCTTTCTTGCCCTTCCCCTTCCCTTGTACCACTTCCCTTGCCCCACTGAGGGTTCTCCATTATCGACCAGAGTCCCTTGTGTGTCCCCACTACTCCCTAGGTTGCACATATTAATGAAAACATATGACCCTTCCACCATATGATCCAGCTATACCACTACTGGGTATCATACCAAAGGGATTGAAACCAGAAACCTACAGTGATATATGCATACCCATGTTCACAGCAGCACAATTCACAGTGGCCAAATTATGGAACCAGCCTAGGTGTCCATCAACAGATGAGTGGATTAGAAAATTGTGGGAAATACACACAATAGAATTCTACTCAGCAATAAAGAAGAGCAAAATAACATCATTAGCAAGAGAGTGGAAGGATCTGGAGAACATTATGTTAAATGAGATCAGTCAATCAAAAAAAATGAAGGCATATATTTTTTATGTCTCTGTAGTATAGGATAGTATAAGAAGGGGTCATAAATACAACCCACAGACCAAATGGAGTCTGTGACTATTTTTATAGGGTCATAGCTAAGAATAGTTTAAAGGTTGTAAAATATACGAATAGTGAATGAATGAATGAATGAATAAGTGACAAAAACCAAAAACCATATATGAACCATCAAGGCTAAATTATTTATTTTATTTAATGTTTAATTTTAATATTTAAAAAAGTTCTTTGAGACTGTGATGTAGGATACAGCTTGGGAGAGGTATAAGGGGGGTAGAAAGTGATGCCAGAAAATATTTTTTTCTTTGTATTGATGCATTGTAATCATACATCTTGATGAATTTCGGGGTTATACAGGCATACATGCACACAGTATTTGTTGAGCCCTCTCCCAGTTTCTACCCCGCTCCCTCTCCTTCCCCACCTTCCTGTGCTCAGCACAATGATTGGCTTTGATAAGTTTGTGTATGTACATCATGTCCATTGAGGTGTTTCCCTCTTCAAGTCTTTCTCCCCCTTCCAATCTCCCTCAGTTAGGTCCCCTCCTTCACTCCACTAAGGTTTTTCTTCCTTTGTCTGGAGTCCTTCCTGTGCCCCAATTTCTCCCTAGCATCTGCATATGAGGGAGAACATCTGACCTTTCACTTTTTGTGACTGACTAATATTACTTAGCATAATATTCTCCAGTTCCATCCATTTCCCTGAAAATGACATAATTTTGTTCTTTATGACTGAGTAGATTTCTATTGTGTATTTATCCCATAATTTTGTAATCCATTCATCTGTTGGTGGATATCTTGGCTGGTTCCACAGTTTGGCAATTGTGAATTGTACAGCTATAAACATAGATATGCATACATTAATATGAAAGTTTAATTTCAATTCTTTTGGGTAGATACCCAGGAGTGATATAGCTGGGTCATATGGTAGGTTCATTCCCATTCTTTTGAGGACCCTCCACACTGTTTTCCAAAGCAGTAGCACTAATTTGCAATCCTACCAACAATGTGTCAGAGTTCCTACTTGTCCACATCCTTGCCAGCATTTATTATTATTTATATTTTTAATGATTGCTACTCTATTTAGGTTTAGGTGAAAGTAGTTTGATTTGCATCCCTCTGATTGCTAATGATGCTGAATGTTTTTTCATATTTTTATTGGCCATTTGTATTTCTTCTTTTGTGATGTCTATTTGGTTCACTTGCCCATTATTTGATTGGGTTATTTGTTTTTAGATGGTGAGTTTCTTCAGTTCTTTGTAAATTCTAGATATTAGTCCTCTGTCAGAGAAGTAGCTGGCAAAGATCTCCCATTCTGTCGGCTCACTCTTGAGGTTCTTAACAGTTTCCTTTGATGCACAGCAGCTCTTCAGTTTAATTAAATACCACATATTAATCTTCGTTTTAATTTATTGTGTCTTTGGGGCCTGGTTGAGGGAGGTTTCATTCTGGAATGTTGGTCCTATGCCCTCTTCAAGTAACTGCAAAGTCTCTGGTCTACTTTCTATGTCTTTGATCCATCTTGAATTGACTCTTGTGCAGGGTAAGAAAGTGGGGTTTATTTCCATTTTTCTGCATATGGATAACCAATTTTGCCAACACCATTTGGTGAAGAGGCTCTCTTTTTTCCTTTGTATGTTTTTGGCCCCTTTGTCAAAAATCAGTTGGCTGTAAATGTGTGGATTTGTTTCTGAATCTTCTATTCTGCTCCACTGGTCTATGTGTCTTTTTTTGTGTCAATACCATGCTGTTTTTATTATCATGGCTCCTTAGTATACTTTGAAGTCAGCTATTGTGATGCCTCCTGTATGGTTTTTATTGCTGATAACTATTTTGGCTATTTTGGGTCTTTTGTTGTTCCAAATGAATTTAAGGACTGATTTTTCTAGATCTGTGAAGAATGACCATGGTATTTTAATGGGGATTACATTGAATCTATAGATCACTTTTGAAAGGAAGGCCATTTTGATGATATTTATTATGCCTATCCAAAAGCATGGGAAATCCTTCCACCTTCCAAGATCTTTAATTTCTTTCTTTAGTGTTTTATGATTTTCATCATAGAGGTCTTTTACCACCTTTGTTAAATTTATTTTTCTAAGTATTTTATTGTTTTTGAGGTCATTATGAATGGAAATGTTTTCTGCATTTCTTTTTTAGTGGACTTATGGCTGGCATATAGAAAAGCCTCTGGTGTTTTTTAGATTTATTTTGTGTCCAGACACTTTGCTGAATTTGTTAATTCTAAAAGTCTTTTGGTTGAGTTTATTTAGTCTTATTAGTATAGGATCATGTCATCTGCAAATAGAGATAATTTCATTTCTTCTTTTCCTATTTGTATTCCTTTGATTTCCTTCTCTTGCCTTATTGCTCTGGCTAGAGCCTCGATGGAACTCTAAGACAAGCAGGGTTAGCAACACTCATATAAGACAAAATAGACTTTAAGCCTGAACTTATCAGAAGAAACAAAGCAGGTCATTTTTTACTGGTAAAAGGAGCAATCCAACAAGTGGATGTAATGACAGTCAACATTTATGCTCCAAACTTAGGTGCAACCACTTTTATATAACAAAATCTTTATGAAATTAAATCTCACATAGATCCCAATACAATAATACTGAAAGCCTTCAACATTCCTCTCACACCACTAGACTGATCTACCAGACAAAAGATCAGCAAAGATGTCCAGACCTAAAGAAAACCATAAACCAAATGGACCTACTAGACATATACATAGTATTCCATCCAACTACAGCTGAATACACATTCTTTCCAGCTGTTCACAGAACCTTTTCCAAAATAGACCATATCCTGGGCTACAAAGCAAGCATTGGCAAATTAAAAAAAATGTTGGCATAATTCCCTGCATCTTTTCAGACCATAATGGAATGATATTAGAAATCAACAATAAAAGACTCAAAGAAATTTCATAAATACAGGGAGCCTGAATACCACACTACTGAATGAGGACTGGGTCATAGAAGAAATAAGGGGAGAAATAAAAAAAATTCCTAGAAACAAATGAAAATAGAGACACAATATATCAAAATCTCAGAGACACTTTGAAGGCAGCATTAAGAGAAAAATTCATAGCATGAGTGCTCACATACGAACAGAAAATCACTAAATAAACTACCTGAAAGCCCTTGAAAAGCAGGAACAGTCTAATTCCAAAGCCAGCAGAAGACAGGAAATCATTAAAATCAGAACAGAAATCAATGAAGTAGAGAACAATAACAACAACAAAAATACAAAAAAATCAACAAAACCAAAAGCTGTTTTCTCAAAAAAACAAATAAGATGGATAAAACCATTAGCTAACCTAACCAAAAGAAAGAGAGAATCAACCCAAATTACCAAAGTAAGAGATGAAAAAGATATTACCACAGACAGAATGGAAATCCAGAGGATCATCAGAAAGTATTTTGAAAATCTGGGCCTGGTGGTGCACGCTTGTTATTCCAGTACTTGGGAGACTGAGACAGGAGGATCGCAGGTTTGCAGCCAGCCTCAGCTACTTAGTGAAGCCCTCCACAATTTAGTGAGACCCTGTTTCAAAATAAAGAATAAAACACAGGGCTGGGGGTGTAGCTTGGAGGTAGAATGCCCCTGGGTTCAATCCCCGGTACCAAAAAAAAAAAAAAAGTATTTTGAAAATCTATACTCCAGCAAAATGGAAAATCCAAAAGAAATTGATGAATTTCTTTTTTAAATTTGGTACATTGTCATTTTACCTCTTTTTGGGGGTACAGAGTGTTAGAAAAATACATGCAAACACTCTTGTTGCCCTCCCCACCGGGTCCCCCCTCCCTCATCCCACAAGTCTTTGAGATTGGAATTGGCAATTTTGTATACATTCATTGCATTATTTCTACTATTGCATTCTTTATGACTTTGTTCCCCACCTCCTCCCTTCCCTAATCCCCCTCGGTCACTTCCCTGGAGTCTCTGCTCATCTATCTGATGTTGCCCTTATTGGCAAATATCTCTCTAACTTCCAAATATAAGAGAGAACATACATCTACTTGTTCTTTGAGACTGAGTGTACTCACTTAGCATAATATTTTTTAGTTCCATCCATTTTCCTACAAATGGAGTAATTTTGCTTCTTTATGGCTGAGTAAAATTCTTTTGTGTGTATATTCCAAAGTTTTGTGATCCATTTATCTGTTGATGGGCATCTAGGCTGGTTCCACAATTTGGCTATTGTAAATTGTGCTGCTATGAACATGGATATGCACATATAATTATAATACTCTGATTTTATTTCCTTTGGGAAGATGCACAAAAGCACTATCACAGGGTCATATGGAAGGGCAAAAAGAGTGTGTGCATGTATTTTTCTAACACTCTGTACCCCAATATGATGTAAAATTACAATGAACCCAAAAGAAATTTTTTAAAAAGAAATTGACAAAATTCTAGAAACATACAACCTTCCTAAATTGAATCAAGAAGGTATGGAAAATTTAGACTGACCGATAGCAATCAAAGGGATTGAAATAGCAATAAAGAGCCTACCATCAAAGAAAAGCCCAGGTCCAGATGTTTTCCCAGCTGAATTTTATAAAACCTTTATAGAAGATCTAATCCCAATACTTCTTGGTCTATTCCATGAAAGAAAACGGAATTCTCCCAAACACATTCTATGAAGCCAGCATCAAGAAAAAAAAAAAAAAGACAGCCCAAGAAAAGAAAACTACAGGCCAATATCGATGAAGTTAGATGAAAAACTTCTAAATAAAATACTAGCAATGCACATTCAAAAGCACACAAGAAAATTATACACCATGACCAAATCAGGTTCATCCCAGGGATGCAAGGCTGGTTCAACATACAAAAACGATCCATATAATTCACCACATAAACAGAACTAAGGACAAAAATCATGTGATCATTTCAATAGATGCTGAAAAAGCATTTGACAAAATCCAACACCCATTCATGTTAAAAACGCTGAAAAGAATTGGAATAGAAGGAACTTATCTCAGCATCATAAAGGCAATATACAATAAACCCACAGCCAACATCATATTGAATAGGGAAAAACTACAAGAATTCCCTTTAAAATTAGGATTAGGAATAAGACAAGGATGCCCACTATCACAACTGCTCTTCAGAAAATATTTTAAAAGCCCCAAATAATAAAATAAGAAGTTTGAACTTTAGTTTAAGATTCCTGTATGTCATACATGTTGACTTCACAATGTGCCAACGTGGTTACACTAAAACATATTTTGAAACTTCCTCCTTCATAAGCTTCTATTCGATGTGGGCCATAAGCAAGAATTCTGTGCCAGATTCGGAGGTGGATGTGAAGCACCAGGCATTTTCTAGCTCACACATGTTATCACCAATCTGCTGTCTCACTTCATTTCTGTGATACAATCTTGCAACTGTGTGATTTTTCCCTAATTTCTCCCTCACCTTCTGGAACAGGAGGTGTGTATAGCTCTCTGGGGTGATAGGAAGTGAAACATGACAGAGTGTTTAGCATCCATGTATTTTCCAGCTCAGTGCTTATAGGTACCAAATAGTCCTTACTCTCCTACTTTACACCCATTACAGTTGCAACCTTGCCTGTCCTGTAGACTTCAAAATCCACCTTAATGTAAAAAGACAGCATTCTTATTACAGGGGCTGCTTACCCAGCTCTTACAATTGTGTGTGTGTGTGTGTGTGTGTGTGTGTGTGTGTGTGTGTGTGTGCTCGCGCGCATGCGCACTCACTTGTATGATTAAGCCTTGAATATTACACCATAAGATGTTGTATTTTGTCCATCTTGTTGAAGATTCATTAGAATAGGAGATTCTAGAGATTAGATTATCAAGAGAATTGAAATAATCTAACGAAAAATGATAATAATCTAAGTCATGCTGGGCGTGGTGGCGCATGCTTGTAATCCCAGTACTTTGGGAGGCGGAGACCAGCGGATTCGGGTTCGCGGCCAGCCTCAGCTCTCTCTCTCTCTCCCTGTCTCTCTCTCTCTCTCTACTGAGAGAGGCCCTCTGCAACTTCATGAGCCCCGGTTTCAAAATAAAGTATAAAAATTAGGGCCGGGGGTGTAGCGCGGAGGTAGAACGCCCCTGGGTTCAATCCCCGGTACCTCAAAAAAAAAAAAAAAGAATCTAAGTCAAGGGAGTGGCTTAAGGGACATCAGAGAAGTATTTTGGAAAAGGGGACTTTATTAGCTTTAAATGGAAATGGTGTTTGGGGCATAAATATTTATGTTTCTATTATCACTTTGAACTTCAGTATTTTAGACTTTTTGTTTCTGAACTTATGTTAAAATTTTTAAAAACTAAATAATAAATACTGGTTCATAGTGCTATGGTTTGAATGTGTCCACTCCAAAATTTAGGTGCTGCCAATATGGCAGTATTAAGAGGTGGACCTCTAAGAGGTCCTCATAAATTGTCATGAATGGATTCACCTCCTGAGTGGAGCCCTTAAGGAAGAGGCTCATGAAGCAGTGGAGGAGCTTGCCCCTTCTGCCTCTGCCACCTGAAGAGCTAGTATTCCTTCACTCTGGACAATTCACCATCAGGACCCTCATCAGACAACTCAACCTACAAACACCTTGATCTCAGACTTCCCAGCCTACAAAATTAGGAGAAAATAAATTTCTGCTCTTTATAAGTTATCCAGACTCAGGTATTTTGTTACAGTACCACAAAATAGACTAGTAGCAGGTATACAGAAATAGGCCTCTCTGATAATGAGAATATAAATTTTGGATCATGTTTTCTCAAGAAAACTTATCGTAGATTCTTGAAGTAGTGAAGTTACCACTTCTTCATAACCTTAGTCAAACAAGGTTTCAAGTGACCTAAAATGATGGGTACAGGCTCATAAGAAAGAGCTTGTTTTCCATTTGTGTTGTACAAATCAGATGCTACTTCAAATGGTGCCAAGGAGGTGAACATCTGAGGAAACCATTTATGGAGACATGGCTTTGGTCCCTGCTTCTCTAATTAAAACTTAGGCACACAGACAAACATACACCACTGTACAAAAAAAAAGAAACTTAGAAATTTATGCAGCTGTATACTTTAAATACAGAAAAAATAAAAATATAGTTTGATTTTTTTAAGAAATTCAGTTTTAGTTACTACTATTTAGTTACTATTATGGTTTCTCCACTTTTACCTTATGTACAACATCATGCTTAACTGAAACATTACATAATGCTCAACTGGAATGATGTACGTGAATAACAAGTTGATAATGAAGGTACTGAGTCATAAGGTAAAAGCTTTATCTTGTTATTTGAACTCCATTTAGAATCTTCTATTTGGATTTCCTTTCAGAAAGGAAGTATATAGTAGATTTTGTCATTTTTTTCCCAGTGTCTCAGGTGAGTCATTAATGAAGGATTTTGCATTGCCAAGATTTTACTCTGTATTTTACTTAATTACTTAATTCACTTTTAGTCACCGGATACCAAGCCATTAGCTTTGTAGATTGTTGCCTATCCTTTTCATAACTGGAAGTAGAATCTCTGTTGAACTCCTTTATCATTTTATCTACATCTTTGTAATGGCACATGCCAATTTAATCCTAGAATATGAATTATTTTTGTTTGTGTCTTGACTTAATTTTAAGCTATCAGATATTTAAGGAAAAATACTTTTGTTTTTCATATAGAGTGCTTAGTTAATATACAGTGCATCCTATGTAAAAAAGAAAAAATCTGTTAAGTAAGTTCTATTGTATAGATAATATTATTATCATAATTGTAAATTACTCTATAGATTTGTTTCAGTCCTATACATTTCTACAGATTTTAAAGTTTTCAAGTTTTACCCAATTAGAAGAGTCTAAATATAATTTAATCCTAGTTAAGTACAATTAATTGCTTTTTTACAAGAATGAGGCCATGTGATAATATTATAAATTTAAATTCAAAGTTATATGGAAGATTAAAATTTTCAACATGCATTAGAATTATATTTTTACCTTGACAAACATCTAACAGAATTTATTTTAATAGACTAAGACATTTGCATATATTTTAATGAGTCAATTTGGTTAGATAAATGAATCATTTTCTAATTGTTGTGATACAAAGTTTCTATTTAAAGCCCACTAATGAAAGTGCCCTTTCAGTTGCTGAAAGAGATCAATTTAAGGTGATACTATTTCACCAAATTTAATATTAATCCATATTCTATTTTCATATTTGCATTCTTGTCCTACCCATTCAATCTATGGAATTTTTGAAGTAACAGAATTGTAAAACCAAAGTAAAGGCATTTACCATTTTTCAGTTTTACAAATTCTCAGTGTGAAGCTGGATGTCTTTTTTCTCTAATTTTCAACCTTAGGGATGTCGATCTAAGATTAGGTTCCCTTGAAAATCAGTGGGAGCCCTGTGTCTATATGAATTGAGTGAGAATGAGCAGACTGTGCAACTCCCAATGAGCTATTTTTAAAACAATGGGATGGTTTCCTTCCTACCCTTCTGAAAACCAATCAACCAAGGGTGGTATTCCCAAAGTAGTTTCCCACTATTTCAATATGATTGCTCACTGAAGGATTGGTCATCTTTTGTTAAATGATGTCTGTTGGTTAAAGCATAAAATGTAAAGCATTCTCTTCTGATGATGGATTGTTGTAACTATTACCACTGAGGACCTAACACCTACACAGCTGTTACAAGGCTCCAGTAGCCATGGAGCTGCCTATTGGTGTAGACAATTTGAATGATGAAGATAGTGATTTAATTGAAAATTCTTAGAGTTTCATGGTTCAATTTTTATATCTTTGAAATAAGTGCAAGTCTTCCCTACCCTGACAACAATTGCCGTCACTTCCTTCATGCTTTTCAATTCCATATCTTCCCATGTCCTGTGATCAACTGAGAGGGTTTTAAGGGGACTTAATTCAAGCTATGAGGCTTGAAGACAGCAGATATATTTTAAAATGCCAGCTCTTTCCTTTATCAGTTTGGCTTGGACCTTTCACATAACTTATTTTGAATTTTAGTTTTCTCATCTAGAGAATAGTGGTAATTATACCAATTGTTCAGGTAGTGTTTTAAAAATAATAAACATGTTTCCCCATTTCAATTCTTTGAATTGTTCAAGTCCACCATAATCTTAAAATTCACATAAACTCTATGAGCAAATCACTTTAGGTCTACCTTCCAAATGTATCCACTATTTGATCATTTCTTATTACTTGCACTAACCCCTCTTGGTCTAAGACTGTATCTTTTTCTCACTGAATTACTATGGTATCCTCAAATGTATTTTCTTGCTTCAGCTCTTTCCTCGTGTACAATCTGTTCTGCAGACAGCAGACAATCCTAAATCAGCACACATCTCCCCACATAGCCTTTCTAAAGTCCTCCTTTCTAAATTCCTCTCTTTTTCTTTTTTTCTGAGACAGGGCCTTTCTATGTTGCCAGCTGGCCTCAAACTTTTGGACTCTAGCAATCCTCCTGCTTCAACCTACTGGGTAGCTGAGACTATGGGTGTACACCATTGCTCCAGGCAAAGCCCTACATAATTTGACTGCAGTTCACCTCTTTGAACTTCCTTAACTGTACCAGTAAAAATTTACTTGTCTTTCTCTGAGCTCTGTATATCCCTTTATTCCTGTATATTTTCCTATACATTGATCCCAAGCTACCACATTACACCTTTTATTTATTTGTTTGTTATTTGTTTTCTTCTCCCCCATCAAGTGCTTCTTGTGCACCATTTCAGATCTGCTAACCTCCCCTATCTTTTGTTCAAGTCACTGCCCTAGTGCTTAATTCTCAGGGGCTCCAGATGGCTTCATACAGGAACTACCTGGTAGTTTCTTATCTCTAGCCTCCACGCATTAGCCTCTAGTTTTCTGTCCCTTACATTTGCTGGCACAAGTGCAGGACATGTGGATAGACGTTTAATATTCTGTGGAGTAACCAATGGATACATATGTATTCTCTCCTTTCATCAATATGCTATACCATTGGAAGAAAGATTTTAGGATTCTGTGAGACTGAGCAGCTAGTTACCCAGAGTAATGACCTGTTCAATGTAGCCTTCTTATACTGTTTCTTCCTCTGTTTTGCTTTTACCCCCTCCCTCACCTCTGCTTCCTGGATTTTCTTTGCCAATAAACCACTTATATTTAACCTTTCATTTGAGGTTTTGTTTGGTTGGAAAACCCATGATAAGACAATGGTGCCCAGAGTTTCCCAGAAAGCAAAAATTTTGGATACGGCTCACCAATCATTCATATGGCAATGAGAAACTAGTGTTGGTGTTACATGGAATGCTGAAAAACCCTGGGGTGCACAGGGTCCACAATTTCTATAATTGTCACCTGTGATAGATTGGGATGAATTCTGTGTAGAAGGTAAAGCATTATGCTATATTGTGGCTGTTACACTTAGAAAATATGGAGGAAATAAGTATTACAAAGCTTATAGAGAGGCTGGCATAATATAGGCTAAAGCATATAATATCCAACTGAAGACTAGCACGTCTCTATGAGAGTTAAGGAGAACTTCATCTCCCATAATCTCACAACAAACTGTGGTGAATATCAGGCTGGGATATAAATGAAAGGGAGGCTGAATTATAAGAAAGATTAATCCACAATCCTGAAAGGTGTCCTTTTTACTTTATTGTCTTGTTTAAGAATTGGATAAGAAGAATAAGATTCAGAGAATAAGATGGGGATAATTTGACTAGTGATTCTGTAGAACTTCCCTCAACTTTTCATTTTTTGAACAAGGTCCTTTCCCTGTTCCTTGGTAGAAGAATGGTATCTCCCTGTTTGTGGAGATCCCTTTAATACCTCAACTGAAACAGGACCTTGCAGGTATAACACTTAAACTTTACAACCTTTACTCTTGCCACTTCTCATCATTCTAAGCTAATGATGCAAATCACATGTTAGCATAATGATGGGAGAAATGCAGTCTCTGTTTCAGCAACAAAATGGTTATGCATCAAATCTATTGTAGGGCCTGGTTGATATGTATCAGCAGGGGAAAAAGAAATGTATTTGAAATGATTCTTGAGGTATCAGGCCAAGAAGGAAGGGCACAATATTAACCTCTACAGGGTTTAAGTTTTTGAGCTAGAGGCACTCACCTATGTCTCAATGATTCGTGAGGACACCTCAAGCTGATCTTTACATTCCGGCAGGATCACTCTTTCAGGCTTGAACATCATTATGTATTTGAGTAAACAAAGCAAAGATGTTAGAATTCTGTAGCACTAAATAAGGGTAAGATAACTTAGAAAAATAAAAATTTAGATGAGAGCCAGATGTGGTAGAGCATGCCTGTAATTCCAGTACTTGGGAGGTTGGGACAGGTGGATCACAGGTTCCAAAACAGCCTCAGCAGTGTAGCAAGACTCAGAAACCTAGCAAGACCCTGTTTTTCAAAACAAACAATAAATAGGGTTGGGGATGTAGCTCAGAGTTAGAATGCCCCGGGGCCCAATACCCAAGACCACACACACAAGAATAGATGATATTTATTATAAAAATGTCACCAGACCATATGCATTGGGAAGGCCCAAGCAGCTCTATCTCCTCGAAGGCAGAAAGTAATAAATGGATGAGATATGCTCCATCTTTGAGAAGCTCAGCAATGCTGTCTTCCATAAGCTGAGATTGGCTGTGGGAGATTCTAACATGCTACTAATCTCTGTAACATAAATGGGAATGATGGGATTTTGGAAAGGCTGAGACTAAATGGCAGCATTTAACTTCAGCAATAAATTGACTTAATTACTGTAATGAGCAGAAGGGTAGGTATGATGACCAGGCTAACTTGTCCCACAGGGATCTGAAATGATAGCAGGAACATGGCACTCTTAACTGCAAGATTGTAAAGCTGTTGCTCAATTTGTATAATAGACTATTAAGAGTTGACAAGTAGAAATGTGGTATTTGCCATTGAAATTGGAAATCACAGTTGTTTGCCTGGTTTTGAAATGTGATTAATTTCACAAGTCTAGAACAAAATGATTGAAAAAGGTTGACCTAGTAATGATTTTTTTTCTGATCCTTTCACCAAAAGAACTTGGAGCACTGGTAACAACAAAATCCTGAAACTTTATGAGAATTATTGAATATGGGATCTGAGTTCAATCTAATTCCAGAATACACAAAAATACCATCAAGGTCTACTAGTTGGAGTGGAGATTAATGAAAGGTAGGTGATAAAGGTATTTCTGTTCTAACTCCACATCATAGTGAGTACCATGGAAATGTGGAACTTAGTGTGATGACCACAGTTTCCAAATGTGTAAGTGGGATAGATATACTTAGCAGTTGGCAGAACTTCCACAAGGTCTCTTGGCTTTCTCCAATATGGTCATTGAGGAATTAAATAGGAAGGTTCAAGTGAAGTGTGTGCTTCCCAAACAGCCACAATTATAAATTAGAATCCATACTACATCCAGTCTCCATCACTGACTTAAAGGATCCATGGAAGGTGGCCATCATGGTTCCATTCCTTCCTGTTTGGCCCCTGTAAAAACAGGTGGGTTGTGTTGGACTTCTGGAAAGTTAATTGTGCAAAAGTTCTTATTCCCAATTTATATGTTTTTATTAAAGCAAATCACCACAGTTCCTGACAATTCTCCAGTATTTATTTTATTAAAGCATTCTAATTACTCATAATCACTAAAGAGTGGCAAAGACTAATTGTATTTACATGGAAAGGGTAGAAGTATATGTTCATTTTTGTGCTTCAGACCTCTCTTCAAAGCACTGTCTACAGGATGTTGGTCATCTTGACATTCCAGAGATCATAATGCAGGATAAACATCATATTAATTAGACAAGATGGAAAAAAAGTTCCAAGTAGTTTATAGACTCGGGAAAACACGTGTATCACAGCACAGTATGGTATCTCTCGTGACTACCACATTTGTCAAGTTTATAGAAACCCAATGGCCCAGAACATTCTCTCTAAGATAAAAGGGAAATTATTGCACCTTATGAATATAAGGTAGTACTTGGTGGGCCTCTTTAGATTTTGAAGTCAACATAGAACATATATGTTAATACTGTTTAACCCATTATTGGTGACCTAAACACTGTTTTTTTCTTTTATTTGTTTGTTTTCATAGATTTTATTTTTTCTTTCTTTTTTTAAAGTTTTTAAAATTGGTACATTATAATTAGTTTTAAATAGAACCTTGAGAAAGAAAAGCCACTGCAGGAGATCCAAGATTCAGAGGCAGGTGATATGGCAAGCTAGAGATATTCTGAGTGAATAAAACTCTTAGTTAAAAAAACAAAACAAAACAAAAAAAGAGTTGTAGCACAGGTCTTGGGAGGGAAAATGATAACTTTTATATTAATTTCAATTGAAAAATTAGCTACTGTTATGCTACTGGATACTGTAAAGATGGAGTACTTCCCATGGGACACAAAGTTACTATTTGATAAGATGTAGTCACTATTTGATTAGATAAAATAGGTATAATGGCAATCCACTTTTCAATGGAAATAGTGCATTCAAGATTGGTCCCATAAAGGCTCAGAAGCCACAAATTAATTAAATATTCAGGGGGCTTAGATTCCCTCTAAAGCCCTTTTTATAGATTGTATTTAGGGCTGCAGAAGGTACTGTCTATAATTAGCTGATAGAAAACTCAGCCTCGTTCCCAAATAAGAAGGCATGATATATTGATATTTATCATAATTCCTTTCTTATGTGGCTCTAAAGGATAGTTGAAATTCTGTCATTTGGTAGAGGTTTGAGCCACATATTTTGTCCTTAACCTTGCATGAAGAAAGAACAGTGGTTTAAAATATGGATTAACATGCATAGACTCTTAGAGGTGAATGATTTGTCCGATTATTCAGAGATCCAAAAGGAATTGTATTAAAAGATTAGGGAATGCAAATTCTAGAAAAGAAAAACATGCACATATATATTGGGCTGGATACAAAATGCTTCTATCTTTGTGTTCCAAGTTAATGACCACAAAAGAGAATACTTTACTACAAACAAGACCCTGAACAATGAGGGGAGAGGGTGATCTGTGCTAGGAATGTCAATCAGCCTTTCCTCTGTCCCCATGGTGTTGATGAGTTGCCATAGTAGCAAGGTTGTGCTTCTCTCTCTCCAAGACTGATCTAACTCCTGCCACATAGATTGTCTAAACTGCATTTCAAGAGACCAATGCTGAGCTCTATGGCATCAGTCCATTCAATGGCAGGTTGATTCCATCAGATGCCTTTTATCTAGGAGGCGTGGCAATCACGGATTCGACAGCTGTTTCAGATACAGGTGTATTTCCCTTTCCTACCATGCTTGCTCTTGTCTACTATGTTAGGAAATGCTTATGTTTGAGAAAACAATATTTGTCCCATAGAAAATTAACATTCCAGTAGACTAGCAAGCAAAAAAAAGAGAGAATTACTATATTGTCAAGGGAATAGACACCAATTAAAATGAGGAATTAAGAATAAAGAAGAAATTTTTTGAGGGGGGTTAGAGATTGAACCCAGGGGTGCTCTACCTCATAGCTACACCCCAGTTCTTTTTATTTTTTATTTGAAAACAGGGTCTCGCTAAGTTGCTGAGGCTGGCCTCAAACCTATGATCCTCCAGCTCAGCCTCCCAAGGACTAGGATTATAAGCATGTACCAATACATCCTGCTGAGAAATTTGCTAGAAGCCAACTTATTCTCCTTGAAGTCTTTAGAGGCTTTTGGTACCCATGATAAATTTGAAAACACACACACACACACACACACACACACACACACACACACACATTAGAGCAACCATAAACTGACAAGGACAAGGCAAAGGAGACCTCATTTATTTTGGAATTGTGGGTCTTCCAACAATTCAGAGCAGTCACACTCATGGCTGAGGGTGAGAGATGCTGAGAAAGATGGTGAAAGCTCTTTTTAATGAAGATTAGGTATGAGCAGTGGCTGCTTTGCTAACTGTGGCTCACTCTTTTGCTGCAAGAGTGCAGAGGTTTCAGCAGACCATCACCATCATTGAGAGTCGGTGTGGGATTGGATTTGAGGAAGGAAACAAATGGACAGTGTGGTGCCAGGGGAGATGTATATCAGATAACTCTCATGCACGATGTCATCCATGCTGGTCCTCGTTTGCCCCTACTCTAGCCATGGCTGTTGTGGGTCAGTTCTGGACCCATAATCAATTCTTTGCTATACTTACTAGTTTCCTGCCTTTTATCACTATCATACTTGGGGACACCACTGTAGTGACTGCCACAGTGGGGATGTCACAAGAAGCTTCTTGGCAGAAACATGCACCTTTTTTATGCCACAGTGCAATTGACATCATGTGAGGTTAACTCTTGACCAATCAGGTATGAAAATCTATGAATAAATGCCTCATTCACCTTTAATCCTTTAACAAATAGTTCTATGATAAATTTTATAGGGCTTTTTGAAAGGACTTATGGGATTGATCACCCCTTTCTAGGAATTGCCAGTTCAATAACATATCTTGATATAGTATCTTCCTTGTTATTGACTTGCTTCTGATGATTCTTAAATTATTCACCTCTATAAATGACTTTTATTTAAGTCTTGGTTTCTGACTTTGATTTATTACAAAATCATGTAACCCCTTAGAATATAAATTTCATAAGGACCATAGATTTTGTCTGTTTTTTTTCCACTGCTGTATCTCCATTAGCTAGTATGTCAAGTCTGATACAGCTCATGCCTTCAATAAATATTGCTAAATCTATGTATTAGACACTATTAATGCTCCCCTCAGGCACCTTTACATCATTCATTGGTTCTGCTCACCTATCTTTCAGTTTCTGCAGGATTTTATTTTAACAGTTTGCATAAGTGACTACTGCCTATGTCTATCAGAGAACTGTAAGCTGCGTAAGCTGCCTGGGCTTTAGATTTTTCTCCCTAATACCTGAAACTGGAAAATTTATAAAGAAGTTCCTTTGGTCCATGGTTGTGGACACTGTGAAGTTCAAGGACACGGTGCCCAAATCAGTGTAGCCTCTGATGAGGGCCATTTTGGAATATGCTTTGGATGTGCTTTGAGAGAATTTCGTATCAATCCTCTGCTATACTTACTACTTTCCTGCCTTTTATCACTATCATACTCAGGAACACCACAGTAGTGGCTGTCACCTTGGGGATGTCACAAGAAGTTTTTTGGTAGAAATATGCACATTTCTTGGTGCCATTGTGCAACAGGGCATGGCTGCAGGAGGTAGAGAGAGAGCACAAGGGAGGAGGGGCCATGTGTGATTCTCAAGGTCATACCCTCACGGGGTTCCTGAGGGTGTGGCCTTGGGGACTATATATGGTCCCTTCTCCCCTTGTCTATCTCTCTTGCTTCTGGCCTCCCTGATGTGAGAACACAGTCCTTGCTTGCTTTCTCTCTCTCTCTGCCTCTCACTGCCATGTCCTGAGCCTCCTCATCTGCCCTAACATGAACTGAACTGCTGAAATCTCCATAACTGTGAGCAAATAAATCTTCCTGTAAGTTGTCTGGTATTTTGGGTTACAGAGGTGAGAGTGCTGACTGATACACTTGGAAAGGGCAAATTTTGAGACCATATTATTCTTTTTGTGACCAGTTACTGTTTTTATAACAGAGAAATCAGAAGGTATACATTCTATAAATATAATACTAAATACCACACTTGGATACTCATAGAATCAATAGAAAGCTTTAAAAAAATATAGAGTTTTCAAGTCCCAGAAATGATGTATTCAATTTGTACTTTTTTTTTTTTTTGCGGTACCGGGGATTGAACCCAGAGGGGTTCTACCTCCGAACTACACCCCCGACCCAATTTTTTATACTTTATTTTGAAACTGGGTCTCACGAAGTTGCGGAGGGCCTCACTAAGTAGAGAGAGAGAGAGAGAGAGGTAGGGAGAGAGAGAGATAGAGAGAGCTGAGGCTGGCCGTGAACCCGGATCCTCCGGTCTCCACCTCCCAAAGTACTGGGATTACAAGCCAATTTGTACTTATTTTTTTTTAACTTTTTATGTTCATTTATTGGTGCATTGTAAATTGTAATTATACATTTTGATATATGTCAGGGTATGAACACCATACATGCACACATTGCACATTTAGCCCTCCCTCCATTCCCTCCCCCTTCCCTCCCTTTCGTGCTCCAGATAGTGATTGAGTCTTATAGGTTTGTGTATGTACATCATGTGCTATAGTGTGTTT
>PVJS01013885.1:0-41350 GCA_004027185.1 Glis glis
AGGAGGAGGAGGAGGAGGAGGAGAGATCCGAGGGGAGGAGGGAGAGACGACTCAGAAAGTGGAATCAGCTAGAGAAGGAGAGGAAAAACCCTGAATCGTTAGAACTACACGCCAGATGCAACGCAAGCTCCGACTTCGTCACACTAAAAAAGATTTTGTGAGGGCCAAAAGTATAAATTACGAAGCAGAAATGAATATCGAACAACTTCCAGCGGTTTGCACCTAGAGAAAGACAGAAAGAACCCACTACAAACAAACCAAGCCAACCCAAACAACGCCTCCAGCAGGAAAAGAGGAAAACTGCGAGGACAGGACCCCCGAGAAGAGCCGAGACCGGCCTCCGAGCCCGCGGGACGTCTGCGAGCCGAGCCGCGAGAGTGCGGGGACGAGTTGCACTTCGCCGCTCTCCGGACATTAATTACATCCTTCACTTTCCATCTGGGGGAGGGCGAGCCGGAAGGCATCACCTACAGGGAGTGGCGAGGTCCTACCGGCGTGGGAGAGAAGTTTCAGAATGAACCACTGAATGTTTCGCTTATATTTTTAAATTCACTTTTTGGCACTTAAAAGACTTCGTTTCCTGCTATCTGGGCAATCTCGGCTGCAGACCTCTAGTAACCTGAATTTTTTTCTCGGTAACGCTCGCCCCCATCGCTCCTCACACAGGGTCATTTTTATTTTACTTATCAAGCAAAAGAAAAGAAAAAAGTCCCAGCAGGTACTTTTCTTTGTCCAAAAAATCGTCTTCTTTCAAATCTTCTGCAGAAGAAAAAAGGTTTCGAGAGAGGGAAAAGAACCCAGCCGGCAGGGCATCTGCCGGTCGGCCCAGGTGGAGAGCGCGCGTGAAAGCGGGGTTAGGGGGAGCGCACCGCCTCTCTGGAGAGCCGCAGGGCCACCACCCGCGCGTGAGCCTTGGATCCCTCAACGTATTGCGAGACGCCGGTGTACAGCCCGGACCTGTGCCCCAACATGATCGCCGCCCAGGCCAAGCTGGTCTACCAGCTCAATAAATACTACACGGAGCGCTGCCAGGCGCGCAAGGCGGCCATCGCCAAGACCATCCGAGAGGTCTGCAAGGTGGTCTCGGACGTGCTGAAGGAGGTGGAGGTGCAGGAGCCTCGCTTCATCAGCTCTCTGAGCGAGATCGACGCCCGCTACGAGGGGCTCGAGGTCATCTCGCCCACCGAGTTCGAGGTGGTGCTCTACCTCAACCAGATGGGCGTCTTCAACTTCGTGGACGACGGCTCGCTGCCCGGCTGCGCGGTGCTCAAGCTGAGCGACGGGCGGAAGCGGAGCATGTCCCTGTGGGTCGAGTTCATCACGGCGTCCGGCTACCTCTCGGCGCGCAAGATCCGCTCGCGCTTCCAGACGCTGGTCGCGCAGGCGGTGGACAAGTGCAGCTACCGGGACGTGGTCAAGATGATCGCCGACACCAGCGAGGTCAAGCTGCGCATCCGGGAGCGCTACGTGGTGCAGATCACGCCGGCGTTCAAGTGCACGGGGATCTGGCCGCGCAGCGCGGCGCAGTGGCCGATGCCCCACATCCCCTGGCCCGGCCCCAACCGCGTGGCGGAGGTCAAGGCCGAGGGCTTCAACTTGCTCTCCAAGGAGTGCTACTCGCTGACCGGCAAGCAGAGCTCGGCCGAGAGCGACGCCTGGGTGCTCCAGTTCGGGGAGGCGGAGAACCGCCTGCTGATGGGCGGCTGCCGGAACAAGTGTCTCTCGGTGCTCAAGACGCTGCGGGACCGCCACCTGGAGCTGCCGGGGCAGCCGCTCAACAACTACCACATGAAGACGCTGCTGCTGTACGAGTGCGAGAAGCACCCGCGGGAGACGGACTGGGACGAGGCGTGCCTGGGCGACCGGCTCAACGGCATCCTGCTGCAGCTCATCTCCTGCCTGCAGTGCCGCCGCTGCCCGCACTACTTCCTGCCCAACCTCGACCTCTTTCAGGGCAAGCCCCACTCGGCCCTGGAGAGCGCTGCCAAGCAGACCTGGAGGCTGGCCAGGGAGATCCTCACCAATCCCAAGAGCCTGGACAAGCTATAGGGTGCCGGGACTGTGAACAGCGACGCGAACGCGCGCTCTCCTACACACCGAACCCGCTCGGCCAGGCGCCGCGCCGCGCAAACTCTGCCGACAAACTTTTATCTAAGTCACCTGAAAGAAACGGGCTCAGACGAAGACCTGCGTTAATTAGGAAGCAACAAAAGAGAGCAAACCAACCAAAAAGAATCACACTCTTGCACAAAAGTGATCGTTTTCTTCCAAACAATGTGAATTTAAAAGTCACATAAAAGAAGCAATCGGGCTTTGCCATCACACAATGAAACCTAAGGTACATTTTCAAATCGATGTATAGTAGTTTCCCCTTCCTCCTCCTCCTCTCTCTCTCTCTCTCTTTCTCTCTCTCTCTCTCTCTCTCTCTCTCTCTCATCTCTATCTATCTATCTCGTTTTGTTTTGTTTTGTTTTTGGTTGCCTGAATGTTGTCACCAAGTGAAAAAATTATTTAACTATATGTAAAATTTCTCTTTAAAAAAAAAAGTTTTACCGATGTTAAATGTATCTCAGTGCCAATGTCAGATTGTGTCCCTCCCTCTCCTGCACCTTTACCCTCACCCTAAGATGTCTTGTTGAAAATAGTAATAAAAATATTACTTTACATTGTAATTGACTGTGGATTGTTCTTAAATGAAGGCAGGTGAGATCACGTTCTAATTTACAATGTAGAGATGTGAATTTGAGAAACTAAATATAAGAAGCTTCCATTTGAACTTTGACTTGCAAAATTTAAAATATACCACATTTTGTAGAATTAATTTAAAAGTTCCCTCCAAAGTCCTTAGGAAAGAGAAAAGATTAATTTCACTCAACTATAACATATATTTGTTCTGAAGATTTTAAGAATAAAAGTAACATCTTATTTCATTCTTAAAAAAAGAAAACCATATAGAAGAACAGATTTTTATCCTAATTTTTAAAATAGAAAAAAACTTTCCACATGAAAATTAAGAGATTTGTTTCCTTATGTTATATTTTTTTAAAAATCAAATACAAAGGAAATTATTTATGGATCTTTCCTCAATGGTTAACAAAGTCAGTTGATATTTTTCCTTCAACCACTTGTCTTCTTCAAGCTTTGAGTAATAAAAATTTAACAACTGAATCAACCACACCAAAAAAGAATAAAATGGTTATAGCAATATTCCTCTCCTCCACTCAAGGGTAATAGGAACCATTCCAATTTATAAATTCCTTCAGGTTTAAAATGGCTTAGCGCTAAATGCCATAACTTGATCACTTTTATTAAATTTCAAGACTTATTCTGAACCTGCTTATGAACAATTCAAACAAAAGGTCTTGATACCAGTTTTATGACCAAAGAAAAATTGTTCCAAAAATTTAAAATAGAAGTACATTCCTCCCCTTTCT
Source organism: Glis glis (assembly GCA_004027185.1). NCBI lineage: Eukaryota > Metazoa > Chordata > Mammalia > Rodentia > Gliridae > Glis > Glis glis. The sequence continues at coordinate 3,435 of PVJS01013885.1, forward strand.
GCTTTTCTAAAAGTAACAATCCAAAAAACTTCTTTCAGTGTTTCAACTTTGACAAAGGCTTCTTTTTAATGCAAGGAAATAACTATTTGGAATATAAAATAATTAGTAAGACAAAGTATCCTAAAGGAATGGGTTTGTCTTCTTTATGTTGGAGGGAACTATGTACTCCATTAGATTGGCTAATGTGAGGCACATGTATAGAATGTATGCCAGACATTCCCCTTCAGTATTTATTCCTCAAACTAGCCTAGCTTTTAATTTATTGAAAAAAATCATTAAATGAGAGAGGTGGAGAAAAATGTTCTAAAAAAGCAATTTTGAGATGAGAGGAAGAAGTCTGCATGGGGGAGGGGTGTATGGAGGGATGAGCAGCAGGGTAGCAGAGATGGATGAAACACAAGGAAGCTACTCAGGGCCTAACTCCCAGTTCACTTGCTAGAACAGGCTTCAGCTGTAGGGTTCCCTGGTAAAACTTGTCTTCCATTAAAAAGATAAACCTCAATTTTATCAGTTCTGAAATCATCTCTACCTTGGTATATTATATCTATTTTTCTGGTCTTCCAGTAGATATAAAATAAACTCATTAAATCAGAACACTCACGAATTTTTTTAAATAAGAGAAAAGTGGTCTGAATTTTAAGAACATTTTTAAAGCAAGCAATAGGTACTTATACTTGGCAAAATAATGTAAGGATACAGAATTTAGTTTAAAGATAAAAATGTTATCTTAAAATGCCCATCATTTTTTTTTCATTCAGAAAAGTATAGCATTAGACCCAGAGCTTCCTCCAAGTAGTCCGTGAAGAAAGGTATTGTCTTGACAAGAAAAAAACAAAAATACCCCAATTCAGTATATTTTCTTCGTTATTTAATGCAGGTGTCAGCAAAAAGAAAAAAAATCAAAGAAAAATATTGTAGCAACAAAATGTCCTTACAAAACACCTTAAAGCAACAATATACAATATCAAATATTCCTCCAATAATTGGCTGAAAAAAATATAAACTGGAAGGAGTTTTGATTTCTAGGACATTAGGCAAGTTGCAGTGGTACAAGATGAGTTCTATGATTAGGTAAAATATCCCGTATTTCACAAGCAACAGAGAAAGAAAATTAATGATGGTACAAAGAATAAGATTAGAGAGAAATAAAAGTTATAGCTTCCCCTAAAAGAGCAAATAACTTCAAAGAATCTAATCTCAAAAATTGGTAGAGGTTTTAATTTTGAGAACAATTCACTAGTCACCTTTAAATTAAATCAGATTTAAGACTTTAAGCCGTGTGTGTTGCAAAAGCATAAATGAAATTCTGAATTACATCTCAGCCTCTCTTAAATTCACAAACTACCAGAAATCAAGAGTTTAAGTAATTTTGATAACCTTCCCATCCTAAAGAAATTGAAACACATTTTTGGACTTTTCAGCCACGCAACAAAGCAGAATAATTTTTCAAGGGGTGTGATTTCAAAGTTAAAGTTTTCCCTACATTGGATTAGCTGAATTACCTAGCTCAAAAGGATCAGTTCCACCACGGCCTTCTTGTCATATAGTCTACAAAGTCCTGTCTAATACAGGCAGCAATCTGGAAACGAAGTGCTGGAAACGTGTGAGGCGAGAGATGCTTTGTTTGCAAAGTTTTTAATGAAATTAAAACATTTTCATTAAGAGCTACACACAAATAGCAGTAAAATTCTAAACTACTTTTCTTTCCGCAGATTGCTTATTTTGCTCACTTTTAAAGAAACCCAGAGCAAATTCTACCATTCGCTTTCACGAAATTAATATAATTTTGGGTTTACGATTGTGTTAAGAAACACAAATGTTTCTTAGTAAAAACAAAGTTACCAACGTCTCAAAAGTAATCAGGAATACACTGTAAAGGGGAAATTACATTTTCATTTAAGAATAGGAAATTATGCAGTGCCTTGTAAAATCTATTACAGGTAATGGGAAACAGAGGTATCACACACACACGCGAAACATGCTTGCATGCACGACGGAGTAGTAAGTCAAGGGGACAAAGCCAGGAGAATGATATATTGGTATTATATCCAGAAAACATAAAGGCTAAACAAAATAATTCCACTCTCAATCTCACTAAATTTTGTAGCTTAATTCACCTTAGAACCTTTGAGACAAAATATATTTATGGACAATGTTCCCTGACTTCCCCTCTAATAAGAGCTAATGATAAATGCAATTAAGTGGACACTGTTTTGAATCAAAGTGAAGTTCAATAATCTAGATAGCAAAGGAATCATAAGCTCAAAAAGATAACTCTCTTACATATAAGCAAATACAATTCAGCAAGAAATTCAAACTACGCCTATGAGATTTTACCAATGCCAATCTTACCTAACCTATAATACGAAAAATGAAACCCGCTCCTCATCTCACCTTGGGGTCGATTTTCTTGAAGTTAGGATCCTCTTCATCCACCTCAAAATAGAGTTCAGAGGAGGTGACTGAAAGAGTGCCCTTTACCACAACAGAGGGGGCCACAAGCTGAGCTGGTGTGCTCAGGCTAACAGGACCTGCCAAGAGAAAAAGACAAGCCACACGAGTTGGAATGACACTTCTCAAAAAAAATCAAATTTGATCAGAAATTTTATTTAATTTTTTGAAGAATTAAAAGTGAGACCACTTCTAGTACCAACTTGCCTGCCAACTCCTTCTACACTTCCATATCCTGCCCACCCCAAATCTTCCTCTGAAAATGCAAAGTCAGGATTCTCATACAACAAGATTTATAACAGGCGGCTAATGATAACGGTAAACGAGGATGCAATTATTTTGCAGGGAGTGTGCAAAGCTTCGGTCTCATCTCTAGGTAAGAAGGTGGCGCTGCCTAAATAAGTGCATCCTCATTCCATTTATGAAACAAGCCCCAGGCTATCAAACAACGTGGAATAACAACCAGGAACAAGGAAGCCTCCATAGGCTTCCAAGGCCAGAGGTGAGTTCAGAGTTTGGCTGAGGCATGACTACAAAACGATCACTAGCTTATTAGGGAAGTGAGAAATTCTCTGGTAAACCATGTTCTCTGATAAAGATTTTGTGCCAGGTTGACACAAAATCTCTTCCATAACTTTACCCCACGAAAGGCTGGTAAAAATACTTCTTTTCCAAGCCTTCGTTTGTACTGTTAAATATTGTTCAATGCTTCCAAATCTAATATTAGTGTAGTTCAGGGACTCTGGGAGTAAACAGCTGGAGGGTGGGTTTCCAAGTGAATGAATTTTTATTGGAATAATCAAATCTCCACAGGGCTTATCAAAGAGACAAATCAGACCGCTACTGAAAACAATAGATTCACTGCAGATAGAACAGCAGAAAGTATATTAGAGCTAAACCTAAAATAAAGAATAAAAGTAATAGTTATATAACATACATACATGCTACACACACACACACACACACACACACACACACACACACACACACTTTTATGGAGAAAGATGCAGAAAGAATTTGAAATTCCATGTCAATTCATCATCATACAAATCCTATAGAAGAAGAAAACATCCAAAGAGAAGACTGGCACCTATAGTTCTGAATTAATATACTGCCTATAAACAAGGTGTGCCTGTTCAGGTAATCAATGGGTGAATAAGTGTTTCAAAATTCAGATGAATTGACATTTCCATCGATTGTTAGAAGGGTGATGGTCCTTAATCTCACATCAATCTTAATGTGTGCCAGTAGGACAATAGAAGGGATGCTCTGCAGAGATCAGAGCAGGCTTTGCCCTCTATTCCCAATGTACAAATACATTGTGTTTGCAGATGGGCAGCAGATAGCTGCAGAACAGCCATGATTTCCCAAAGCTCATCCCTATAAATGGATGAAATAAGCAGCTATGTGTTCTTTTGCTGTCTCCTTTTGCCCTCTGTACATTAGCATGTAATCCTGAGAAGAAATAACATTTTTTCAATCACTCTTAGACATTCAATTATAGGGTAAGCAGACAGCTGCAGGAGCTGGGGCAGCTTAGGTCCTGCAGAAGACCCCTGACAATTCCCACTTCATTTCTAACCCACACCACTTTATTAGTGTGGATTACTTCTTAATCCTATTGCCATTGTCAAGATTATATAATTAAACTCCCCTTTCACCTCTATTATGGTATGAATGCATTACTAGTAGCAAGAATAGAGGCAAAATAAAGGAGGAAATGGAAAATAAAGGAGAAAAGACTTGAGAATACCAGTATGCACCTTACTCTCCACTCCAAATCCCTTTACAGTATACTCCAATTAATTTTTAGTTATAGAGAGGTTTGTGCTTGTCAGAGAAGATAACTGGCTTCTATTCTTGCTTTTCATTATCAAGTTGCATGGTAGCACACTGCAAATATGTCACCAAATAAAAGCTTTCCTAATGCCCTTTCTGTTAAACCATCAAAACGAAAGGGTATGTAATTTTCACCTACAGAAATCATGGACTCCTTCAGACTTTCCTCCTTGAGGAAGAGGGCCACAAACATTAAGGGGAAAAAGCCATTTAATGAATGACTAAAATTTCAGGCTAAACAAGAGAATTTTTCCCATAAGGGAAGTAAAGCTGAGAATCTACGGAGTGCAAATCAAAATTTCTACATCAAGCAAAAGATGTGAATCCCATGAAAAGCCATGGTATTCTTGGAATTGATTTCTTGAGTGAATTAAATGTATATACAGTATGTTCACTAAGACATATATCAAAGCAAATAGCTCATCTGCCTCCAAGCTTTATTTATAAAACAACTGGCAGAATTTCACTTACAGCTCTCATTTTGTAGAGATCTGGTAAACTCACATGGGATGGGGGAAGCAATTTTGCTGTGGCTGCTTTTAAACTTTTTTTCCTTTTCAGTGAAAACTATACATAAAAGAAAAAGATGAGGAGCAGAAGGGGACTGAGTAGAAAAATAAAGGAGAAATTGTAGAAGATGAGGTGGGGCAGTGGTTTGCTGGGAAGAACAAAAACAATCTCTAATTAATGTAATTGTGGGTGTAAGCTTGGTAGTCTTGGTGGTCACAGCTGAAAAAGTAAGTAATTAGATGCTCATTGTCCCAGAGCCAGCTGAAATATCTGCACAACCAGTGAATTACCGGCAAGATTCTCTAAATCTTTCTCATCCGCGGATGACAGAGTGTCGTCGTCTCCCTCCAGGAGGATCTCGTTGTCTGAGTTCTGATTTCCTAAGGCCTGACTCTTGATGGACTGTTTTCCTTTAGCAAGGATATCTTCATCTGCGGCTGAAATGAAAAGGAAACAAAGCTGTCCATCAGCACTGAGAGCGCTCACTGGCAGGGGAGCAGGGGCTGAGGTAAGGGCAGGTGGCTGGGAAGGGATGGCCGTTCTTGCAGACTCATAGTCACCCACAGTGGGGAAAGTGACTGGGATGGCACACAAGCTCATTCTGACATTCCCCAAGCTAGTGTAATGTTACCCTGAACAAGCACCCTAATCCCATTAAATCTGACCCCTGCACCCCTCACCCAGCCTTCTGTTTACTTATAGTCAGGTCAGGAGCTGGTTCCAAAGCAGCACTTTTTTTTTAATTCTGTAGTAGGGAAAATCAAAACATAGTTTTGGAAACAATATTTATTTAACACCATAAAGTAAGGAGAACTGATTCATTTCTCTGAATAATATTATACTGCCAAATATTTTGAAATGGCTATGGAGTGGCTGTGGGGGAAAATCCACAAATAAGAAGGGTCAGAGCTAAGAGCGAGGACTGGGCCCAGACACTGAGGCCATCTCGATACTAACAAGGCTGCTGTGGCTGCCGCCTCCGCCTCACCCCCTCTGCCCGCCCTCCTTCCTCCACAGCGCCCTCGCTCTCCTTTCAGCCCTTTTACAAATATCCGACAGCCAGGCGGTGTGGATGCCGAGTGGAGGCTCCTAACGCCCTCCTTCTCGTGTTTAAACTAAAGGGCTAAGGCACCCCGGGGGCAAACATAACAGAAAGAGGCATCCGGGCCAGGGCCTCCTGCGGCCGACTGGAGCGGCCCAGGGAGAGGTGTGCCACCGACTCAGGTCCTGGGCCCCGCAGAGACTGCCAGAGGAAGGAGGGCAGGGTGCACCGAATGTACCCTGGAAGAAAAGCCTGCAGTCATAGTGGAACCAGAAAGGGGGCATAGTGTGACTGGAAGAACCCACTGAAACTCAGAAACTCAAACCCACATCCCTCCCAGGGCCACGCCACTGTTTTGAGCAGCTTTCTCTTTAAGGAAAGTGGAAAAGCCGATGTGGTTTATAATTTGTAAAAACTCATGTTTCCTATCACCACCACCACCACCACCACCACCATCATCATTATTATTATTATCATTATCATTATTTTAGTAGTGCCACAAAGGGGGAAAGTTTAGGATCTTCACCATACTACAGGGGAGTTGGTTTCCAGATAAGGAAACCCCGGGGTTAAGCACCTGACCCACCCACCCAGGCTGCAGCTATTGATATGGAAATCCTGGCCAGCCCCTTCCCTTCAGGGCTGTTTCTCAGAGGCACACAGCCCAAGCCCCAAAGGGATAGAGCAGTTTGCTGTAACATGACTAATATTATCTATATAAGTTATTCTAAGTATTAAAAAAAAAACTGCACGAGGGTTATCTGGTTAACATGGCCGGAGCAAAGTGTCTTTGCATTTAATAGGTATGGCTATGTTTAAAATGGTTCTTTTCATATTCATTGCGAATTCACCATGTATACTGTTTTCATAATACTTATGGCACTGAGAAGAACATAGCATTTTATGTTAAATAAGGAACTTAAGGGAAGAAGCTTTCTCTATTTAGCTTTGAATATACTCTATAGGTAAATAAAATCTTATTTTCTTTCATGCCCACATATAGCATATGTAAACTGCACAACTACGAAGGTCTCAACAAATATTTGAAAAGTTAATGTACCTAATTAAAATGGCTTTATTTAAAAAAAACCCTAGAGAAGCATACCAGTTAACCACTAATTTTTAGGAAAACAGCAGTATGTTTTCATATCACTGTTTATATTTCAAGCACTTAGATTTCCTTACTCTAGAATCAGAAACATTCCCTTAGCCCAAACAAAATCTATTTCAATTTACAATCAACTTTAGTAAAAACAAGCTGGCTACTACCGAGAGATGCATAAGAAAGTCCCATCTTCCAGACTTTCTCATATAGTAAATTAGAATAAATCACCATTTGCAGTTAGGTTGTAGAACACAATCAGTGTGCTGCATTCTCTCCATTTTCTTTAAATTATATAATTTATAATTCCTTCTTCAAGGCAGAAATACTACCAAGAAGTTAATACTACAGAGCATTTGCCATGTGCCAGAGAGTGTTCAAAGCATTTTAATATTGAACTCATCTAATCCTCAAGAGCCCTTCTGTTAATTCTCCATTTCAGGTAAGAGCTCAAGTGCAGAGAGGTTAGTTACCTCAGTTGCCCAAGGTGACAGGACTCAAGGCAGAGTCAGGATGTAGACAGGGCAGTGCTGTGCCAGAATCTGGCCTCCTGACCACTACGCCACACTACCTCTTAGACGTAAGAAAGGAAATGAAAGCAGAAACTACTGTGCAAATATAAACGTATATGCAAGTTACTAATTTATCTAATCCTCATTTTTTCTCAGAGTGCAATTTAAAAGGTTAAATAAAAATCATAATTGACAAGAAAAGTCCTTTCTAAACCTATATTTGCGAACACAAAAAACTAAACTCAATACTTTGCTCATTACTTTCTCTATGATCACTGCCATATAGATCCTAAGATATATCCCAAGCTTTTTTGGGGGGAAAAAAAGGAAGAAAACACTTTAATCTGCACAAACATTTACAAAAAGTCCTCAGTGGCAATGTGCAATGGTTTAAAATAGCTCAGTAAATAAATTCACCTTCACTTAAATGACCACTAAAAATATAACATGTTACCCCTTCCAACTGGGATTTAAAATTTCTTAAGTATGTTCTCATCATGCAAGTAACTTTGGAATTAAATAGTTTTATGAAAAAATTTTAAGTACTATAGGTGCAGTGTATGCATTCAAACACCCACTTTAATTTATTTATTTACTTATTTTTACAAGCTCAGATTCTGGAATTGTTCAACCTCCACTGAAAAACCTCTTGTCATAGAAAATATGCAGCTAACTGATATTTAGAATGGTTTTCCTGTAATTAACTCCCCCTTGAGGATTTTAAGTTAGCAGCAGTAAAATTACCAACAGTACTCTAATACACACCACATGCGCTGGTGTTCAATTCTCAGTGGTCTAATAGCTTTCTGCTAAAGAACTTTTTTTTTTTCAAAATTAGAACAAAACTTTCCCAAGCATAAAATAAAAGATAATTATCATGTTTATATGTTTTGAGGAAAAGTATATTTTTAGCTTTCATTTGTCTTATACTCAACCACTATAAACAAGCATCAATTATTTTGATACCATCTGTGAGTATATTATACACTAGTTTAAAATTTAAATTGTATGAAATCAGAACATACTTTTAAAGTTCAATTCAGACAATTTTTGCTAATAAAATTGTTACTGAACATGATCACTGTTTACTTTTTTCATATTATTAACACACTGCCTTTATCTAATGTCACCTTTTATTTTGGTTTAATATTGATGTTAATAATTAAACAGTATTGGTGCAAACAATTGGAGAAATTTGTTGAAAACGCTCTTTAAACATGACTTTTGAGTCATCAACGCTAAGATCAATGAGAGGTCTCAGAGAGAGGCTGGTCCTCAAAGTGTAAAGTTTAAGTTCTTTAGAGCAAGCTCTGGTCAGGAGGTGATTTATCTACTTAACACACGTAAGGTAAGTAAAATTAAAATAGGAAAAGAACAAAAGATCTCAGGAAATGGTTTCACCTGTGATATATAAATCCCTTTTCAAGCAGCCACTGAGCCAGTAAACAGAATCATCGATAGTCCAAGTTACAGTAAAAGAAGTTTATCCATTCAGAATCAGCCGCTTTGCTTTTAAAGACAAAGGTTAGTAATGGAATAATAGTGTAACTTCAAATGTACATAAAAGATATGGTATCTTCTCAGTGTGATGTGAGGGACATACCATAACTGTATTCTCAACAGAGACACATAAAGAATATCTCATAGTCAGCTATTCTAATTCAATTAAGTCCCCTCTACAGTTTATGCTATTTCTTTAGGGTTCTAAGTTAAAAAAAAGTACAATTGTAAAAAAATTACTGAAACTACAAAGTGATTTTTTATTTCTAGTTTATTTTTGGTGGTACTGGGGATTGGACCCAGGAGCATTCTACCTCCAAGCTACACCCCCAGCCCTATTTTATTTTTTATTTTGAAGCAGGGTCTCACTAAATTGCGGAGGGCCTCACTAAGTAGCTGGGGCTGGCTGCGAACCTGTGATCCTCCTGTCTCAGCCTCCCAAGTACTGAGATTACAAGTGTGCTCCACCACGCCCAGCCAAAGTGATTTTTTAAAAAGCCAAGTGCATATATTTTAATGATCATGGCCTCCCCAAAAGTTTTAGCTACAGAACCTAGTATATATTGGTCCTATAAAGTTAGCAATACTATCTGGCATTATTGAGGTTCTGAGATAAGGGCATGATTCAGGATATTAACATGATCTGTCATCCCTAGAAAATTAAATGAGTTACCTCAATCATTCCATATGCTTACAAGATACCTTTTAAACTACATTAAATCCTCCTCATATGTTTCTATTAGAATTTACATTCTCTACAAACAAAAAATGTCTTGAATTCAATACAATTCTACTGCTATTTTAGTCCTTGAATTAAAATAAAATTTTCTACCATTTAAAACATTTTTATGTGGCTTTAATTTAATATAGTTTTTTTTTCTTTTTGTGGTACTGGGGATTGAACCCAGGGGCATTCTACCTCCGAGCTATACCCCCAGGCCTATTTTTTTATTCTTTATTTTGAAACAGGGTCTCACTAAGTTGCGGAGGGTCTCACTAAGTAGCTGAGCCTGGCCATGAACCCGGATCCTCCAGTCTCAGCCTCCCAAGTACTGGGATTACAAGCATGAGCCACCACACCCGGCTTAATATAAATTTTTATTGTAATTAACAATGAATTTTAGAAGACAGCATTGCACATTGATAGGAAAATCTGACTAGTCCTCAGTTAACCTGGGTTTTAGTCCTTTATCTACCAAGAATTACATTAGCTCTCCATTACCTCAGTTTCCTTATCTGTAAAGAAAAAAGTTGGACTAGATGTTAGCCCTAGGTTCCTTCCAGATCAAAAAGCTCTGCTCATAAATAACTGCCAAGCTGGGCTCTGTGCATTAGGACTACGTTAGGAATCATTACGACAGATTTCTAATAAATTTCAAAACTATAAAATGGAAGGAAATGCCCTCAAGAATCAAATGCCTACCATTGTGAGCTGCTGTTAATTTCTACAAAGAATATTTAATCATAAGAGGAAGTATAATTTTATTTAAAAATATGACTCAGTTTCTGCAAAGTTAAAGGAATCTCCCATTACAACATGACTTTTATAAATAACCACTTTGGAGGGTCTCTGTTTGAAAAATTACCTAAAGCTCTTTTCCCCAAGCAAGTTAATGTGAACTTGGGAAGGGCAATTAAATTGTCAGAATTAAAAAATTTGTTTTTAACTAGAAGGTAGCCAGAAGTAGAGTCATGGGGCTGGTATTGATCGCCCAAACAGAGGACATCACTCTTCAGGTATTTACTCTGCCACCTTTACACCAGAGGCTTTCCTTCAAATCAAATCAATCTATAAAAAAGATGGCTCTTACTTCTAAAATACGTAACTAATCTCCAGTGGCACTTCTATTTAGATGTCTTCCTTTGATAATGATAAAATAGTTCAAGAAGTTCTAAGATTCTGCATTTGTAAAATGTCCTGTCTCCTTAGTTAAATAAATTATAAATAAAAGAAGTATATATAAAGAAGTAAATAAAAGAACTATACTACACTTATACACCATCCACAGAAATCTCTATTTTAAATATTTAAATTCAACATTGAATAACAGTATTTATTAATGCTAAACTATAATTTCAATTGCTTTTTGATCATATCAACTGTTTTGTTTTGCATACTTGATTCTTAATACGTTTATTTTGATAGTTTCCTCCATGTTCCCAAAAAGCTCTTAAAGGCAGAATTTCATAGTTAAAACAAAATTAAAAATGAATATCAACTTTACATTACTTTATTTAATAAAACATTAAAAAATTGAGTTCTTTGATTACAGGATGTATAAGCATAAATTATGCTGACATCAAACAATACCGCAGTACAATCTATGTGCTGAGTTTCCAAATTGTCTACTATGTCCTTATTATTTTAAAATATATATACACACACAGAGTGTAATTAGAGCTTATATAATTTGTAAGAAATGTTATATATTAAATATGACCTTTCTCCTTAATGGTGAGACTACTGAAGCATCTCCTACATATTGGGTCACTCTTTAAAAATATATATTTCATATTTAAGTTATTGCCTTTAAATTTTTGAAGTGCTTTAAATAATACTAAGATTTATGAATATTACTAAATAGAATAGAATCACATAAAATGCTTAAATTTGCTTCTATCAATTTAAAATAAACAAGAAAAGATAGATAAGTAACACTATTAATTTTTCAATTATTACCTAGAGTAACTAAAGTAAAATCTGCTTATAAAGTCTTAAATGATAGTTAGAGCATAACTAATAAATATCTTTTTAGCCAGGCGTGGTGGTGCATGCTTATAATCCCAGTACTTGGGAAGCTGAGACAAGAGGATTGCAAGTTCGAGGACAGTCTCAGCAAATAGTGAGACTCTCGTCAACCTAGTGAGACCCTGTTTCAAAAAATAAAAATGAAATAGGGCTGGGGGTGTATCTCAGAGGTAGAATGCCCCTGGGTTCAATCCTCGGTGCCATAGGGGTAAAAAAATCTTTTTTACCCAACATTTCTACAATCTTAGAATTAAAAATGCTGACAATATTATTTTGTTGTTGCTGTTCTTAGCTTGTTTTCTATTTTTTTGTCTTGGAACTAGAAGTGGAATCCAGGGTGGCGCACTTTCGAGGCAAACTTTGCTGCAAGTGACATCCCAACCCTGACAGTTTTAAAGGATAAAGCTTAACAATAAAATTAAGATTTATTCATTAAGACTCCTACAATAACTAAAAATGGTTAAATATACAATTTTTGATGATTATATATTTTAATAAATTCTATATTAAATCTACACCACAAATTTTAAATTCAGTTACTGATATTTCTTTCAGGATTAACTTATACATGATTTTAGAAAACAAGTCTTCCCTGCCAGATATAAAAGGAAAAATTTTAATAAATATATTCTTACTGCTATAAACCTCAGAACATACAACTTACTGTTAAATGCCAGTATAGAAGACGGAAAAATGATTATTAAATTTCAATTTTTAAGTGCACATGGTAATATCTGTTGTTTAAAAAGGATAAAATTACAAATAAGCTGATTATTTTCAATGTGTCATTAACCAAAACTAAAACAAACCATTCTCCAAAAAATAGGAAAGAAAAAATATGTAATATGTAAATATGTAATTCAGGTCTACTGCACCACATAAAGAGTAGATGCGCCCTAAAACAAAAGTGGCCTAATTAATTCTACATCGTATCTCCCCTTCTCCCTCCTGCAGGTGAAGAGGTAGGGCCCTGAGACTATTACTGCTTTTAGATCACTTTGTTATTGACTATTCTCTGTATGATCATTTATTTTAAAGGACTGATGTCACATTTGGTGCTATATCTGATGACATATTGTGGACATTTTCTTCCAGAAATGGCTCTTTAAGGCTGAGTGCAAGAGGTTAAACTGCCTCACTGAGGCCAAACCTAAGACTACAGATTTCTAATACAAATTCTTAATATCCTTACATGTATTGAAGCATCATAGTCCCACATGAATATGTACAATTTTATGTATTAGTTAAAAATAATAAAAATTTGAAAATATTTAATGTCCTTACTGAACATAATTTAACATTTATTTTGTATATTACATATTACCATTTAACAATAAGCTGCTGACTGTTAAACTAATAGCCTAAAGGGGGGTATTTCTTATCTTATTAAAAAAAATAACCAGTTTATATTTTGTAAAATCAAAATAATTTCAACGTGGAGACAGGGATTACTCTTAATATATTTTAAGTAGCTTTCAAGAATCATAAAATAATAGGTAAATTTCTATGATCAAAACCAAAGGACCTTTTCAGCTTTTCCAATTTGCTTATCAGACTTCTACCTAAACTGAATGATAGTCATATACCTCATAACAAGAAGGAGAAAATGTTTTGTTAAGCTCTGATATCAAGATGATGCAGAATAGGAACATATGAAAATAATGTCTATTCTCTTTTTCCACGAGCCATCAATCACAACCACCTACAAATCAAAGTTCAGAAAGTATCTAGGCGCTTGGACATTTATTACCATCTTTCCCACTTTATAATCTCATGCTAAAATACCACGGTTGGGGGAAAACCATGTGTGCACGCCAGAACCTAGGAACCTATTTGGTTTGTAAATGCTGTCTTTCTAATACTCATGGATTTAAGGACGGTTTCCAGGATTAGTTTAATCAAAGCTAATGTGTCGCTTAAAAGGACAAATATTTTAGCTTTATACTCTGAAACAAAGGGCCATGTTAACTACATTTTGTATGTGTAATAAAAGAAATAAATATACTTGACACCATAATTTCATAGGACCTTATACTCACTGTAAAAAAAATTAACTTCTCTTTCTGGGGTAACTATGAAATGTGGTGTTGGACCGTTTTACAGTGCCTGGTAGTAATGAAGTTGTTGCTCTTCATTACCAAGTGCTGTGCCTGCTGCTATTGGCAAGGAGCGGTTTATACACTGACCATGTTCCACGGCTGTTTTTAGTGTCGCTTCAGGATGTGTCGATCCTAGAGGGTTACGCACAAATCGTCGCCGGCGCCGCAAGTCATCTTCCCAGTAGTCAAGGCGCCAGAACTCACGAGGACGACTACAATGAAACAGAGAAGCCACATATGTTAGCAATTATCAAACAGCGTGGTAGCACTGAATTTCTGCATAAAGCTCTCCTTGTTTGCTCTGCCTTTTTTTCTCTCTCTTTCCTCTTAATTCTCCCTCCATCTCACATTCTGCTTTCTGCAATCTTTAACTTAGGTATGTCCTTGAAAATAACAACATCACCTTCTAGTCTAAGGAACTCCTTTTCCTTTTCTTGGAAGGTGAAATGAGCACTAAATACATCATTTTGAAATGAATTGCTGACAGTGTGATCAGTTTCCCCACACTCTAGTGGCATGTGCTCTGATTTCAGCCTCATTTCAGCCTCAGCAGGGCACCTTTCTCTGTGGCTGCATTTATAAACCAGAATAGGGAAAAGGCTATTATAAATATGGTATAGCATTACCTATATTAATCAAAGTCTGTCCCCCTTCATTTTTCTTCCTAATTTGTGCCTTTTTGCACAAGGTCAGTAAATCATACCATGAATTCTTGGTCCAGAAAGTGTTAACTTTAATGAATATCTCAGTTACATGGTTATGTATGTGATAATAAAATATTACTCTGTTTAGATGTGCAGGAATTTAATTAAAATAATCTCTTAAAATATTCATTACATTTAGCCCCTGAGGCTTAGAACAACACAAGAAAATGCATTTCTTTTCCATTTACTGTTTTTAAATAAACCATTCCTGTAGAGTGAAATAGCAATCTATTTTCAAGCAAATCAGATTGGATTTCTGTTTTATGTAGCCTGTTTTTATATTTAATTAAAAACTACATGCTATATGATGTGCAATAATTGCTATATCGAAAGCATACTTTTGGAAGTGCATTTTTAAAAATTCAAGTCCTATGGTATTTTCTCCAATTACACAGATCTTTTATATGGCAACATATAAATGTCAACTTTCTCTCCTTTTAACTAATCATGATCTAGCATGTTGGAAAATATTTTATAAGGAAAATACTAATATGAAGTTTTTTCAGCTACAGTAAGAAAAAATCTCTGGAGAATATATTTATTCACTAAAGATATACAGCACAAAAATCTATAAGTTTCATGAGTGAAATAAAAAATTATTCATAATCAAAACTTGTGAAGGAATGACTGATACAAAATAAAATTTTACTTGTATTTCATGAGCTAATAAAATTGTACCTGTCAGCTTTGACAAATTAGTAGTCTTGACCAACTGATAGTCCCAAAATACCCAAGTAAAAGTTACCCTTATTTTGATGTTTTAAAGATGCTATTTTTAAAAATTCAAATAGGTTAATAAGTTAGTATTTTAAGCAATTAAAATTATCTCAGGTTAAGAAAGTACAGACAACAAACAGTACATTTATAGAAAACATTTTTAAATAGTAGGAATGCAGTGGTTTTTTTTTTCCTGAGAATGCTAAAGAGACAATAAGAACATCAAACATTTTCTTTGTTGATTTTGATCAGGCATGAGGGTAAGGACATATTATATAATCAAAATGAAATACAAAAATGCATAAGAATTGGGTTCCTTAAAAAGAAACATTAAAAAGCTCTTTCATTCTTCTTTTCTTCATTAATTTGCTGTTTACATTTTAAATAAAAACTAATACTATTGGTATATTTAAACACAAATAAGAAATATCTACAAAATATACACACAAGCAAAAGACAACAGTTGTTTGAACTCAGTTAATGAAATAAAATTCTCCTTAGGTGAGAAGGGAAAGGGCAGTCCACAGATGGCTCCGTGCACGGCTCTGATAGTCATGGAGCTGGGATAGGCACTTCATCATTCTGCCTACCTACATTTATCTGTTAAAATTATTATCAAATATCAGCCAGGATGCAGTCGTGAATCACAGGCTGCTGCTCGTCTTCAGGGGAATGATACAATGAGGGTCTATTCATCAGCGTGGCAATCGGCACGAGTAATTAGTTCCCTAGACTGAGATCTCCTACAAAGCCTATTTCAGTCAGCACCGCAAACATATGACGATGGAAAGCTAATGAAAGCTGCTAAAATTTGTTAACCTTTTATGCCATCAATCCTTCTAATATTCTACGCGTCAGTGTTATGCAAAGGTGGTAAATTATTAATTTGTCATTCATCCATCCTTCTGCATTTTGAGTCAAATTAAATGATGTCATTCTTGATAACAATTAAAATTATAAGAGATGTTAAGCTGCAATGATAAAATTATTACTAAATTAGGCAACAATAGATTCTACTATAATGCATGATAGTGAAGTCAAACCCAATGGCGACTAAAGCCCTTGCACAATAATTTTTTATCATACAGCAGAAAAGTCAGAGAAATTATAAAGTTGTTCACAAATTATCCAGTAATTCAAAGATCATATCCATAATAACAAATATTAGGAAGAAATAGAACTACAACATTCATTTTTGTAGTTTTGGACACTAACAAAATATGGTGACATTTTACAAAACAAAAATACCCATACGTAAAAAACTGAGAATTTAATCTCATAGTAAAAAGTTTTAAGGTGAGTTTCATTTGTGCTAACTATCTATGTGTCTTCAAATACAAATATTCTACCAAAAATTTAAAAACTCCTCAGATGTAATCTAAATAGAGAACTTGAAACCTAAGCCTGACAGTGTTTACAATCTCCCAAAGATATAACTCTTAAAGACAATCTGCACATGATCCTATGATAACACTTAAAGATAATCTGAAGACAAAGCTATTATTACTTATTTCAGATTGCATATCTGAAAAGGATTATAAAAATCACCTAAAGAGACCAAAAATTTCAATACCTTCTTTTTTTGTTTTTGTGTCTCCATATAAAACACTGCTCCAGGTGATATAGAATACAAAGCCCTCAGGAAGTTCAAATGAGACCAATAGCTAGCTATTGGTCTCATTTGAAAAAATAGTATTTGTCATCCATTTTCTGATTGAGAACAGTACATTGTCCTTTGAAGAACAAGAAAAGAACTGTTTAGATTATTGAAATCTTAGAAGGAAATAACAAAAGATAGGCTATTTATTCCCTTTCCTAGGCCTGAAGTGGTTAGTGATTTGATCAGGTAAAACCCATGAATAAGAATGAACCAAATGAGAATCAGTAGGAAGAGATAAAAGTATTAAAATAAAGAATCAAGCCGGGCATGGTGGTGCACACTTGTAATCCCAGTACTTGGCAGGCTGACACAGGAGGATTGCAGGTTCGAGGCCAGCTTCAGCAACTTAGATCCTGTTTCAAAATAAAAAATAAAATAGGGCTGGAGGTGTGGCTCAGAGGTAGAACGCCCCTGGGTTCAATCCCCAGTACCACAATTAATTAACTAATTAGTTCATTGAGGTAATTAATTAATTAAGGTAAACCAAGCACAGTACCACACTGTAATTCCAGTACTTGGGAGGCTGAGACAGGAGGACCGCAGGTTCAAGGCCAACCTCAGCAACTCAGTGAGACCCTGTTTCAACATGAAAAAAAAAAAAAAGAGCTGGGCGTGGTGGCGCACTCTTGTAATCCCAGTATTTAGGAGGCTGAGACCAGAGGATCCAGGTTCGTGGTTAGCCTAAGCTACTTAGTGAGGCCCTCCACAACTTAGTGAGACCCTGTTTCAAAATAAAGAATAAAAAATAGGGCTGGGGTGTAGCTCGGAGGTAGAATGCCCCTGGGTTCAATCCCCAGTACTGCAAAAAAAAAAAAAAAGAAAAAGAAAAAAAGGGGGGGTTTGGTATAGCTCAGAGATAGACTGCTCCTAGGTTCAATCTCCAGTAAAAACAAACAAAATATAACTAAGGTAGATTCATATTCTTTAATAATTATATGGTACAACTATATATAATCTGATTATATTTTTTCACATGTAAATTATAAGATTTTAAAGTTTAATTTTCTTCAGAAAAAGTATAGGCAAGCTGGGCATGGTGGCGCACGTTTGAAATCCCAGTACTTGGGAGACAGGAGGATCATAGGTTCCCAACCAGCCTCAGCAACTTGTGAGGCCCTCTGCAACTTAGTGAGACCATATTTCAAAATAAAGAATAAAATTGGGCTGGGGGTATAGCTTGGAGGCAGAATGCCCCTGGGTTCCATCCCCATTACCACACAAAAAAAGAAAAAGTATAGCCAGCCAATTAGATAATTAACATAGTACACGTGAATGAATATTCTAACAGAATACTAAAATATTTTCTAACAATTATTGACTATTTTCCTTGAGCTAGTTGCTAAGGATACAAGAATTATTAAGAGGCTATCCCCCAGCTCTCTCACTCTCTCTCTCCCTGTCTGTCTCTCTCTCTCTCCTTAGTGAGGCTCTCTGCAACTTCGTGAGACCTGGTTTCAAAATAAAGTATAAAAAATAGGGCCGGGGGTGTGGCAAGGAGCCCCTGGGTTCAATCCCCGGTACTGCAAAAAAAAAAAAAAAAAAAAAGAGGCTATCCCTGATCTCATGGAGAAGACAGGTGTGAAAATAATAATCCACAAAAATGTGTGTGTGAAAGAATAGAGCTCTATTACACAGCTATTAACATGCACAACTCCAGAGGGCACTGTTCATAGGAAAATTATGTAAATGGTGTGCCAGGAATTATGTAATGCTCATTCTGCATAATTATATGGCATAGCCCAAGTGTTCTGAGAACATCCTATCTCTTCCCCTCCCTAAACAGGGAATAGAACAAAGCCCTCAGACACTATCAGTAGCAGATGCACAGACAGCATTTGCCTGCTGTAGCAAAAACTGGTCAGTTCAGGAAGAGATTTGGTTGTCAAAAAGCAGGCAAAATTCAATAAACAAATGAAAGTAATCAAGTACCTAAGAGAAACATTAACATATATTTCAATAAAGTTACTAAGTTTATATTACATTGTTAGGGTAGATTATTATTTTCTGGATATTGTTTTATTAAAGTAGAATAGTTTCCAGAACAATGTTAATTACTGAAATCAGTGGTAACTAAGTAAGTATTCCAATTACTCTGTAACCTCAATGAACTGGCACCTATTATCAAATGAGCCAGTATATGTGTCTGCCATCTCATTAGTTTTAGGGAAATTTTAATGTAACCTGGATCTATGTCAATAAAAGAATGCTAGTTTTAAAAAAGAAAAACTGTCACAATGCAATCATATTAGAAAAATTTCCCATTTTCCTTCTTATCCACTTTCCTGTGACAATACCTGATAAATCTTGATGACCTTAACAGAAGTCAGTAGTAAATTCTTCTAGCTAAAGCAGAGTTCTAAATCCTGGAAAATTTTAGCACATCATATTTTGTTCTTAAATTTTTACATTACCAGTATTTTCTAAGTCCTCTATCTGGCAAGCTTCTATTTCCATACTTTTAGATTAAAAATTCATGGTAGACATTAGCTACAACTTAAATAAATGGTAACCCCTTAAAAGCAGTAAACATTTTCAGTGCACTGTCAGCTCGAAGATAAAAGTGCTTAAGTTCTAGAAGGGTTTCACTTTCTGTATAAATCTTGATGAAATAATGTTCAGGTACTATAGGGTATCATACAGTGTGAAAGAATGCTTTATCTCGCAAACTGAAATCTATGCTGCCTTCATGCAGATAGATAGCAAAAATATTAACTACAACCTCTGTTTATCAAGTACCAACCATAAGTCAAGTGCAGGTGATCTATGCACTGCACTGTCTTAATGAAAAGAATAAGGAAAAACAAAAGCTAAAGCAAAAAGCTTTCAATTGTGTGGATCTCAGCAGAGGAGACATTTTCTTTTCTTTCTTTCTTTTAACCAAGGAACAATCTACCTCTGTGCTACACCTCCAGCCCTATTTTTTTTTTTTTTGAAACAGGGTCTCACTAAGTTGCTGAGAGCCTCACTAAGTTGTTGAGACTGGCTTTGAACCTGTGATCCTCCTGTCTCAGCCTCCCAGGTACTGGGATTACAAGTGTGCACCACCACACTGGCTAGAGGAGACATTTCTAAAACAAAATTCTTCCTTAATTGAAGCCTCACATGGAAATTTTATATGACCTTGAGAAAATGGAGGGGTGTATGTTATATTTAATTATATAAAATTATATCTAGCCGGGCGTGGTGGCGCACACTTGTAATCCCAGTACTTTGGGAGGCGGAGACCGGAGGATCCGGGTTCACGGCCAGCCTCAGCTCTCTCTCTCTCTCCCTGTCTCTCTCTCTCTCTCTCTCTCTCTCTCTCTCTCTCTCTCTATACCTAGTGAGGCCCTACGCTACTTCATGAGACCCGGTTTCAAAATAAAGTATAAAAAATGGGGCCGGCGGTGTAGCGCGGAGGTAGAACGCCCCTGCGTTCAATCTCTGTTACCACAAAAAAAATTATATCTCATGTAGTTATGAATTTCTGCATGGTACCATTCAGAGTGTCTATTTACATTTTTTTTTTTTGCGGTACCAGGGATTGAACCCAGGGGCGTTCTACCTCCGCGCTACGCCCCCGGCCCTATTTTTTATACTTTATTTTGAAACCGGGTCTCACGAAGTTGCGGAGGGCCTCACTAAGTAGAGAGAGAGTGAGAAAGAGAGAGAAAGAGAGAGAGAGAGCGAGCTGAGGCTGGCCGCGAACCCAGATCCTCCGGTCTCTGCCTCCCAAAGTACTGGGATTACAAGCGTGCACCACCACGCCCGGCGTCTACCTTTTAAAGCCATCTAGATGCCCATTTTCAATTAATTATTAATTAAGGAATTTTATTAAAAAAATTTTTGCAGCCAAGTTAAGTATTTGAGGAAGGATTCCAAGCTTTCCCTGGCTACTGTCAGCCTGTTGACCATTTCTTTATTCACTCACTTAGCCTTTTTATCAGAGAATAAGTAAAGTTATAAAAATATCAAAATCTAGTATTAATTATACTAACAATTAAAACTCTAATAAAAGATAATTTGAAAAATTAAAATGATGTTATTGCAAAAGAAATGGTTAAAAGAAATTACGAAATATGAAAAACACATTAGAATATAAAAAACACATTTATTGCTTTAGCCTACCCTGTGCTAGACTTGCACTCTTATATGTATTATGACCAAGCCTCCACAACCCTGCCATGATTGAATACTGTTATTATCATTTTAAAGATGAAGAAATTAAGTCTTACCCATTGGAATAAATAATAAGAGGCTATTGACTTCTAAGGCGATGAGCTTTTCACTACATGGCGTTTCCTCCACTGCATCTTATTGGCTACTATTATTGCTATGATCAAAGCACTAATTAACCCTGCCTGGGAGGATTGAAGATTTCATTAAGGTTTCAATGAGGATCTATTTTGTAAGTTCCATGAGGACAAGCGTTTGTGACTAATTCATTGACCAAGCACAGTAAATGTTATAAAGCAAGCTCTTAATAAATAATTGATTGAAGAATGAATAGATGACTTTTAAAACAGAAACTTAAATGATAAACACAAGGCTCCTGGACAAAATGAAAAAGGCATTATGAACTGAAGAAATGGAGACATAAAAGGGCACTTGTATCTAAGGAAGTTCAGGTGAGAAATATTACTGTAAGGCAGCCTGCAGCATGGAAAAGCTAAGATATGAAACAGAGGTTTACATTCAGTTTTCAAAAGGCCTTGTAAAGTTAACTAAAGTACCTACCTTTACATCTTAGAATATAGACATTAAGAGGCTTTCACAACAGGGAATTAATATGACCATCCTTGTGTGTTATATGGCAGTGATATAAAAGAGGCCTGGATTAAGACAATGGGGATGGTGCCGGGCGTGGTGGCGCACGCTTGTAATCCCAGTACTTTGGGAGGCGGAGACCGGAGGATCCGGGTTCGTGGCCAGCCTCAGCTCTCTCTCTTTCTCTCTCTCTCTCTCTCTCTCTCTCTACTTAGGCCCTCCACAACTTCGTGAGACCCGGTTTCAAAATAAAGTATAAAAAAAATAGGGCCGGGGGTGTAGCGCAGAGGTAGAACGCCCCTGGGTTCAATCCCCGGTACCTCAAAAAAAAAAAAAAAGAAAAAAAAAAGACAATGGGGATGGAACCCAGGCAAGATTCGAGAGACATCTCTGAAGCTGAATAGATAAGACTTCATGAGACATTCAAGATGGGAGGGGAGAGATAATATGAGAATCAAATTGAGGGCTTTGAAAAGGGGCAATGTGAGAATGGAGATGCTATTAAACTTAAATGGATGCAGGTTAAGCAGGTGTGGTTGGGAAGAATGACCATGTCTTGAAGGCCTAACAACATCTAGGCAGATACTTCTAATAAAGATATGAGCACAGACTTCCGTGCACTGAGTGGGCGCCAATATATAATTCTGCTTAAATATGTCCATACATTTTTTACATAAAAATATTTTTACATACCAATGGGGTACTATACAACAGTTCGATACATGTAAACATTGCATAATGTTTAAATCAGCTTAAACATTCTTATCACTTCATTTATCTTTACAGGGAAAATCTTTATATCTTTTCTTTCTGAAATATACAGTCACTATTATTATAGTCACCTACTGTGCAATAGCGCACCACAGCTTCTTACTGCTATCTAACTGTAATTCAGTAGTTATTGACTAACCTCCCCTTTCTCCCCCTTCCCCAGCTCTCCTTAGCCTCTGGTGAGCATCATTCTACTCTCAACTTCTAGGAGATCAACTTCCTTAAATTCCATGAGAGTGACATCATATGGTAGTTGTCTTCCTATGCCTGGCTTTTTTTCACTTAACATAATGATCCATAGTTCCATCCATGTTGTTGCAAATGACAAGGATTTTCCTTTTTGTGGCTGAACAGTATTCCACTAAGTACATGTATAACATTTTTAATCCATTCATCAGTTTATGAATATTTAAGTTGTTCCCACTTCTTGTCTTTTGTGAATAGTGCTGCAATACACATGTGAGTGGGTGTTGCTTTGACATACTGATTTTCTTTCCTTTAGTTAAATATTAGCCAGATTATATGGTAGTTCTTTACAATTTTTTGGAGAAACCTCCACACTATTTTGCACGATCACCACCACGCCTGGCTCCTACTGCTCTTTTCTTTTTGCTTAAGATGGCTTCGGTACTCAGAATTTCTGTGGTTCCATACAAATTTTAGGATTTTTTTCCTGCTCCGATGAAGAATGTCCTTGGTATTTTGATAGGGATTGCATTGAATCTGTAGATCACTTTGGGTGGAATGGTCATGTTAGCAATACTGATTCCTCCAATCCATGGTAACAGATTTCTTTCCATTTTGGGGGGACCCCTTTAATTTCTGTCATGTAGGTTTTACAATTTTCATTGTAGTCTTTATTAGACATTGATTTATTAGGAAACCAAATTTATTCTTCTTCCCAAACTATTTATACTGATGATAATTAATCAATATAACTAGCTTTAAAGCAGAGGAAATTGGCTTTCCAATAGATCAACTGATATATCTGTTTAATCAATCTACCTAGTTCCCTTATTTAATGCTGTTGAGAGTTTTCAACTTGTACTAAGACATGCCTACAGTGAAAGAATGAAGGTTTATACTATACTAGAAGTCCTTCTTCAGTCTCCAAGCTGTAGGATCACTGGGCAGGAGATGGGAATAGGGAGGAGTCTGTGGTAAATACTCATAGGGCAGTACAATGAGCATGCAGTGAAGGATATGAAGTTTTAGGGAGACAGGACCTTATTCTATTGAGAAGTAGATTACATTAAGTTCCTAGAAAGAGTGTAGGAACTAAAATTCACTTAAGAGTCCATAATGTATCAGGCACACTACTGAGTATTTTACATGTGATCTCATTTGATTCTGAAAGCAACCCTATAAATTTAGGCAATAACTCTTATTTTTACAGGTGAAGAATTAAGGCTCAAAAGTCAAGTGATTTAGCTTTTAATAAACAGAGGCAGACCTCCCATCTAAGATTTTCCATTACCACAATCATTTTAGGCTACCTTGGCTAAGATGCTCATATTGGGCTCATTAACATATTCATTATGAAAGCTTATTGTATTTGGAATGAGCTTAAACTTCTCTTTTGTAAAGTGGCATATTTGAATGAGACTCCCCAAAAAACTTGATAAATTATATGAAAAACTATCAGCACACATTGCAATAAGGAATAATTCTAAAACTGATAATTTTATAGCATTAGCATCACTCAAAATTAAAATAGCAAAGGTGAGAAAGAGTTACAAGGCTCCACTGCTTTCAACAGATAAGTAAAATCTAGGTAAATACCATGAACTATGCCGTGCAGGCCAGCATTTGTACCCGAGTAGCCTGGAAGCTATTACCATTCACTGAATATTTCTAGTAAACTCATCACTTCCTCGAAATCTGGAAGAACTAGAGGCTTTAAAGCATATTCACAAAGCGATCTCATTCCCAAGGATCACTGCTTTGACATTTAGAACCTTAATTTCTCTCAAACTCAGGCCCAATTCACATTTGTTGTTGTTCTTAAGAGAGTAAAGTAATAGGAAAAGAAGAAAAAAGCAAAGAAGTGTCACCTTCCATAATATGACATTTTTATCTTTAAATAAGTAAATTATTTATTTATTTATTTATTTATTTATTTATTTTTGTACTAGGGATTGAACTCAGGGGCATTCTACCTCTCAGCTACACCCCCAGCTCTTTTTACTTTTTACTTTGAAACAGGATCTTGCTAAGTTATTGAGGCTGGCCTCAAACCTTTGATCCTTCTGTCTCAGCCTCCCAAGTACTGAATTACAGGCATGCACCACCATGCCCAGTTTAAATAAATAATTTAAAGGCTTACATGGAGCAACAACCTAGCACAATTCAATACTTCCTGCCTTTAATCCAGAACTCCTTGGAAAATAATGAGAATAACTGATTTTCATAGGATAAAATAAAAATATATATACCGTGGCTTACAACCTAGATAAATTAAAGCATTAGCAAAAAGTATGTGTTCCTTATCCACAGGGGAAAGCAGGCTTATTATGTTTCACTCCCAGGTTTTAAGACAGTTGGAAGCCAGTCCTCTGAATAGTTGCTGTCATCTCCTAGAAACTTCCCAGTACTTTCAATTTTGAAGCAATTATTCACATTCTGCAGTGATTTATTTTCCTCCCTTTCTTTGCTGCATTCCATTTTTTTCCCATTTTTTCTGGTTCTCAATTTCCAATCCTGCTTTGGGTTATTCATTTGCAAATGTGTTCTGAGCACCCACTGCTATCTGGAAAGCACTGCTTGGGGTGCTGTGATACATGCTTCTCTGAGGAGAGCACAGTCTCTAATCTCCAGGTACTTAGAGTTAATGAATGGGATAAAATAAACAAATAGTTATGCAGTACAAAATCCAACCCATAAGCAAACTAAAAATAGCGAGTTATGGAAATTTAAAGAAAGGAATGATCACATCTGTTTGAAAGGGATTGGGAAAGGCTTTATGGAGCAAGAAAAACACTTTTGAGAAAGAACAAGAAATGGTCAAGTTTGAATTGATATCCATGGAAGAAGATGGCATTGCAGGCTTTTCAGAAAGCGTAAGTAAATCCAGAGGTCAGAAAATGGGAAGCAATCTTATTTAGTCAATCCAGTAGGAAACAAGATAGGAAAGGTTCTGGCCATACCACAAAAGACTTGGGATTAAAAAACCTTTATGTTTATATTTCACTAATTCACCCACATATTCTCTTAATCAACAAACATTTATTGATCATCAATGAAGCACAGGACCTGTGTCAGGTACTGGAGTTTCCAGCTTTTGGTATTTCGAGTCATTATCCTCAAAGACCTCATGATCCAATTAGTGAACAAGATATGTGAAGAGAGATTTATTTGCAAAAGGTGCCTTGGGAACACAGTGGAAGGATATTATCCAAAATAACAGAATTGCTTCTTAGCCCACAGATTGACTCAAACTATTGAAAGATGTTAACTAGGAGAATAAGAAAAGGAAAAGTATTCTTTCTCTGGGAATAGCACTAGCAAAGTCAAATAAGTAAGAAACAACTGGGTAATGACTAAAGTTAAGTGCCTCCAGAACTTCTGGAAAGTAGAAAGCAAGAAGCGGCCAAACATGAGAGGGGCCGGATCATCAAGGAGTGTCCCAGGAGTCTGGCTCCTGGCTACAAACATATGAGTGGTTTTTTCAGGCCTGACCAAAACGTTACCTGGCAGGCCTTCACGGGAAAGCAGCCCTCCCCACAGCAACTTCCTGTGCAACCCATTGCTGCAGTTCCTGGAGGGAGGCAGAGGCCAGCCACCAGACCCTGAGGTGAGCCACGCTCTTTGCATAGTTACCTTCCTAGCCCTGAGGACTTCATTCTTGGGTAGCTTGATCTGAAGCCTTGGGGTGAGGTCTTCAGGCACCTCTACCGAAGTCTCCTTATTAGAGAAGGATGGAAAAACCTTGAAGACATTTTTCTTTCCTCAATTCAGTCTATTCCGAGACCACTCACAACCCCCATGCTCTCCCCCCGACCGTGAGGTCCATAAAACTACCCAAGTATATAGTTTCAGGCTCCCTCAAAAATGAGCTGACACCCACATTTACATGATCCACACTGACACTCAACACTTATGCCATTCTATGGGGAGGAGTGTAATGGGGAGGAGGAGGGAGGAGGAGGGAGGAGAGTGGGGAGGAGGGAGAAGGGCGACCACACTTTACTTTTAAACATGTATAATTTGAGATGCCTGTTATGGTTTGGACCTGGAGTGTCCCCCAAAGGCTCCTGTGTTAAAGCCTTGGTCTCCAGGGCAGCAGTGTTCAGAGGTGGGGCTTTTGGGAAATGATTGGATCATGAGGGGTCTGGCCTCATCAGTGGATTAATCCATTAACGGGTCATAATTTTGACAGCATTATTGGAAAGTCACTGAAACAACAGAAGGTAGGGCTTATTTGGAGGAAGTAGGTCACTGGAGGAGGGCCCTGGAAGGGCATACCTTGGACCCAGCTTCTTCCTCCCCTCTCCTCTCTCACTCTGCTGCAACTTTTCTCCACCATGCCCTTCTACCATGGCGTACTACCTTGTCACTGGCCCAGAAACAATGCAGACAGCTGACCAAGATCCAAACTAAATCTATCCCCTCTAAGTTGTTTTTACCAGGCATTTTGTCACAGCAATGAAAAGCTAACATACCAATGAAAAGCTAACATAGTGCCTATTAGAAACCCATGGCAAAAAGGGTTAACCATTCACCGAACTCCTCTCCTCTTCTTCCTAAGCTTACAATAAGACCAAATTTCCCAGTGGATTTTACAATTAAGTGTGTCCCTAGGAGTGAGCTTTAGCCTAGTGAGCAGAAGTGATGTGAGCCACTTCCTTCCAAGTCTGGCTCAAAAAATCTTTTCGACATACAGCTACCCACACACTTTCCCCTTCCATGGTCTTGATGTTGATGAGTGTGGCAATTTTAAAAGCCAAGAACTGAAGATAGTACAACTACAAGATAAAAGAAATCATCTATCAGAAACGTGTTTTATCATTTATATGAAAAAGAAATGAAGTTCTATATTGGTCAGCTGGGTACTGAAACTTTAAAAGTTATCTATTAAAGCAGCTTTTCCTGCCCATCCCCCAAATATAGACATCCAAGTGGAGAAACTGAATAGACAACTGATTACATGTGTGATATTCAGTGGAAAGACCATGACAGGAAACATGACCGGGGAGTCACGGTTTGAGAGTATTTGTATAGTACAGGTGTGGGCTGGCTGAGAGCTTTAAGGAAGTGAGCAGAGCCAAAGCAGAAAAGAGAAAAGGAAAAGTCCACAGACCAAGGCTTGGGTCATCCCAAATACAAAGAGGTTGAAAAGACGAGGAGAAACCAGCAAGGAATGTTGAAGAAAAATTCCTATCTGGAATACAGGGTCCCAGAAAACAAATGGAAAAGTGTTTCAAGAAGGCAGTGATCAGCCATATCAAAGAGTACCAACAAGTCAAGACCAAGAGTTGAGGACTGACTACTAGATTTAGCAATGTTGATGTCACTAGTGACCATGAAAAGAAGAGTTCACACTACAAACCCTGATGCTAAAGTAACAATGTTCAACTTTGGATAGAAAGAGCAAGATTAAGAAAAAATGGTTTTTAAAAAAATTCATTGACAGGAACTTAAAGAGCTCTAATAAGCAGCATTATTATATATATTAACTTGAATAATTAAAATATGGACTCAAAAAAAACAAAATGAATCAAATATATTTTACTATTAAAACACTTAATCTTATATATTAACATAAATTAGTAAGAAAGGCCATGCAAAGAATAAAAGTGGATTCTAGACATTTAAAATAACAGACAGCACTACCAATTCAGATAATGCCTGTGTGGGGGCTTCCACACATTCTAAATGGGGTACAGAGAAGCCCACAGGCTAAACACCCATTTGTTCTGAAAGTTCTTTGCTACAGCTACTCTATCTCATCTCTGAATTGTATTAGAATACTACAAAATAAAATGCACTGTTGGAAGAGTCTGATAGTTCCTATTTTTGCCTTTACACCCATATAATCAGCTTTTGTAAATTACTTAAAAGTTTACTTTAAATCATTTGCTTCATTCATTTTGTTAGGTGTGCTGGTCTAAGGATGTATCATTGAAAAAGCAAATAAAACCAAGACCCTGTTCTCAGATTGCTTACACTCTTATCTACCTGAATGACTATCTATTAAAAAAATATCTCGCCACAGAACAAAGTAATTTTAGTGAATAAGATTATGCAGGTCAACAAAAATATAAATGAAATGTAGGAATATTCCAAAGTGTTCATTAGATTCCCTAAAGTTTTTTACTAGGAAACAGGAAAATTATTTGAGTTGTCACTCTTCCAATTCCAATTCTTTAAAAATGTGTCTCATTTTTTTAAGTTAAAAGCTATATGCCCCTAAGTTTAGAAATAATTTGTATAAAAGAAATTAGCTGCATCTTCTCAATAACAGGCCAGTCTCTTCAAACAGCAATAAGCGATGCTGGTTAAGCTGCTTTTATTATGTCTTCTTCAACTCATTGGTTTTACTGCAAATGCCGCAAGTAAGCATCCTGGGCTGCCCGGGGTTTTCTTTGGTCATGGTAGTGTTAAAAATGCTGTTTGCTTCAATTCGTAAATTCACAGCAAATATACATCCCAAGCCAGCAGTATAAATCCAAAGACAATTAAATATATATTTAAAAGCCACTAAAATAAATAAAATAATCATATTAGAGATATTAACACCAAGAATAGCCCTATGTTTTCATATCCTAGAAAAATAGACCCAGCCATAACCAAAATAAATGCATTACATTTTAAAAGAGCAGACATTATTTTAGGTTTCATAAAGTTGTTATCAATCCAAGTTGAAAAAGAAAAAAAAATCCACAGAGGTACATGATGTTTAAATACCTTATGGTTTCATTTAACACTTCTTGTATCAGGATGAAGTCTTAAAAGTAATTCAAAAGGAAAATGAAAGTATTTTACTCAGAAGATAGAGTCCATATGTTCTTCAATCTGGAAACCCATTGGGGAAAAGACTTGAGTTTTTAAAAACTGGATTTTGACAATTGGAAGCTGATGTGGCTTTTTTTCCCTCTCCATGAAGACTTGAATCATTCTCAAGGGGAATGAAATATACCTTTATCAAGTATAACAAAGCTTAGCACCTGCTAAACTCCAAATTACTTAGAACATTCAGTGATAACATTTTTCACAACCTCACAACGGGGGTTTGCAATAAACACTATTACTAAGTGCAAAATATTTCCATAAGTCTAACTAAAGAAAGCTTATCTATATATTTGGGTCTGTATGTATTTCATATTCTAAAGTTTTCAACCCTCTTATAATCTATTTATTACAACACAGATTTTTAACCAATATATTATTTCTATTGGTAAGATTACAAAAGTAGACTATAATTAACTATTTATACATCTGTAATACCACTGAGCTCTAAAATTGAGGACAGAATCTATTATTTTTTTCAGTCTCTATGAATTCCAAGCTTGTGAAATAATGCCTAGGATCTAGTATACACTTTATACACAAAGCCCACCAAAATGATAAATATGTACATGCTTTATCCTAATAATTCCTTTTTAGATCTAAAACAGAATTGATAGATTTGAAGTTAAAATGATTTTGTCCTCAGTCAAGGTAGAAAATGGAATAAAGTTCTTAAAGGAGCCTTGATTTTACACAATATAACCCAAACTATATAACTTATGCTCTGCGGACATAGTACACAATCCTAATCTAATGTAATTTAACGAAAAAAATCCTATACCTATTATATAAAAGGAAATTTGCAAAGATATACTGGCATATATAGTTACATCCTTAGATTAGAAACAGATATTTGGATTTTCAAAAAATAACATCAGAAGTCGGGCACTGTGTTGCACACCTGTAATCCTAGTGCTTGGGAGGCTGAAACAGGAGGATCAAAGGTTCACAGCTAGCCTTAGCAACTTAGTGAGGTACTCTGCAATTTAGTGAGACTTTGTTTCAAAATAAAAATAAAATAAAATACGGCTGGGGGTGTAGCTCAGAGGCAGAATGCCCCTGGGTTCAATCCCCAGTACCACAAAAAAAGGGAAGAAGAAAGGAGGGGAGGGGAGGGAAGGGGAGGGGAGGGCACAGGATGGCAGGGGAATGGAACATCAGAGTTAGATATAAATGGTAACTAAGATAGCATATTATTTTTTTAAAAAACATGCTTGGGAGGCTGAGACTGGAGGATCACAAGTTCGAGGCCAGCGTGCAATAACACAGTGAGATCCTGTTTCAAAATAAATAAATAAAATAAAGGGGGGTATAGATCAGAGGCAGAATGCCCCAGGGTTCAATCCTCAACACCGCTAAAAATATTATATATACATATTGTTATATACACACACGTGTGCATATACATACATACATATATATATATGTATGTATGTGTGTGTCTATGTGTATATAATTTTCTTTCTTTTTTTTTTTTTTTTGCAGTACTGGGGATGGAACCCAGGGGCGTTCTACCTCCAAGCTACACCCCCAGCGCTATTTTTTATTCTTTATTTTGAAACCAGGTCTCACTAAGTTGCGGAGGGCCTCACTAAGTAGCTGAGGCTGGCTGCGAACCCGGATCCTCCAGTCTCAGCCTCCCAAGTACTGGGATTACAAGTGTGCACCACCATGCCTGGCACTATAATTTTCTTTTTTGCTTTGCTTTTTCCTTTGGAGGAATTTTATCCTATTATTAGAAAAAAGTTCTCAACAGCAACCTCTTATGTTTGGTTCTTCCCCTCCAATATCTTTCCCTAATTTGGGGAGAAATACAATAAAATAAAAGACAAAAGAAGGCAAAGGGGCGAGGCACACTGGCAGAGGCCTGTAATCCCCAGCATTTGGGAGGCTGAGACAGGAGGACCACAGGTTCAAGGCCTGTGCCTGGTAACTTGGTGAAACCCTGTTTCAAAAGTAAAAAATGGCCGGTCGTGATGGCGAACGCTTGTAATCCCAGTACTTTGGGAGGCGGAGACCAGAGGATCCGGGTTCGCGGCCAGCCTCAGCTCTCTCGCTCTCTCTCTCTCCTTGTCTCTGTCTCTGTCTCTCTCTGTCTCTCTCTCTGTCTCTCTCTCTCTCTCTCCTTAGGCCTCCTCAACTTCATGAGACCCGGTTTCAAAAATAAAGTATAAAAAATAGGGCCAGGGGGGTAGCGCGGAGGTAGAACGCCCCCGCGTTCAATCCCTGGTACCACAAAAAATAAATAAATAAATAAAATAAATAAAAAATAAAAAATGAAACAGGTCTGGGGATGTAGCTCTAAGATAGAAAACCCTGGGTTCAATCCCTTGTACCACAAAAAGAAAAGAAATAAAAGAAGGCAAGGATTTTTTTTTTTAAGAATAAGATCTTTCATTTTTTTTTGTTGTTGTTGTTTTTTTTGGTGGTATCAGGGATTGAACCCAGAGGCATTCTACCTCTGAGCTACACCCCCAGGTCTAATTTGTATTCTTTATTTTGAAACAGGGTCTCACTAAATTGCGGAGGCCTCACTAAGTAGCTGAGACTGGCCGCGAACCCGGATCCTACAGTCTCAGCCTCCCAAGTACTGGAATTACAAGTGTGTGCCACCACGCCCAGCTAGAATAAGATCTTTCAGTAAAAGTGATTGAGAAAACATTGCACAGCTGGGCATGGCGGTGTAGGCCTGTAATCCCAGTACTTGGGAGGCTGAGACAGGAAGACTGCAGTTGCTCAGCAATTTAGTAAAACCCTCAGCCACTTGGTGAGACTTTGTATCAAAATAAAAAAGGCTGGGTACAGCTCTGAAATAGAAAGTCCCTGGGCTCAACCCTAGTACAAGAGAGGGAGGGAAAGAAGAAAAAACATCACATTAAAATGGAAATCACTGCTACAGTGGTCCCCAAACATCTACTTTGAAAGATGTTACTTTATGGTGATTCAAATGCTATTTTTATATCTTAACTTCTCTACCATTTAAACTTTTGGATTTTTCCAAGTTTTATTTAGGAAAATCTTTGTATTTTGTAAATTCTTTTTTCTTTAACAAGCTTTTGTACATTATTGAATGTCCATACATTAAAAAATAAAAGCTTAACTATGTCAGTAGGTAATAGCACTGAGAAAGCAAGACTGTATGTGGGAAACCAGCACCAGATGGGGAGAAATGATACCTAGGTTCTAGTTCTGACTTCATAATTCATTATCTGTGTGTCCTGGGCCACAGTCTCCTCATCTACAAGATAAATGTACTGAATTAAAGAACCTGTATGTCCCTACCACCTTCAAAATGCTATTATTTTGATATACTACTGCTAAAAACTATATTTTACTCTTAGTGTACTCCATATACCCGTCTGTGCGTATGTTCAAAATCTTATTACTTCCAGTTCCTCAGAAATCTCAAAGAATACTGTTTAAAGAAATGTATGGAATTAATTCTTTTATTTCCTTACTATATATTTCTCTTGGGAATAGGGAGGACAGAAAGTAATAAAACACATCGCTTGTGCAGTTGTGCTAAGCCTTAGCTTTTGCTGAAGGAAATGCTGCACCTTTTGATCAGTGTAAAGGATGAACAGAGATGAATTCTTGCACAGACGGACTGTCCTAGATGAAAACCAAGAGTGCTTGGGGTGATCCTTTCTTTCTGCCACCCCAAGACTATAGGACATACTATGGATGAAGAAGTAAGGGTAAATTAAACTTTGGTAAGCAGACAGAGGAGGCGATGGCATGTCTATTTTTCTTCATCTTGCTAAGTTCCATAAGCTAGAAAGACACTGAAATTGGGAGGGAAGAGAGCTAACAGGTCCAAGAAACCTAGGATCTGGGGATCTAAGTTTTTTGGTACTAGGGATTGAAGCCAGGGGCGTTCTACCTCCAAGCTACACCCCAGCCCTTTTTATTTATTTATTTATTTTTTTGAAACAGGGTCTTGCTAGGTTGCTGAGAGTCTCGATAACGTTGCTGAGGCTGTACGGGTGGACATTTAGCTTGCTTCTGATAATTTTCTTAATTGAAGAGATGCTGTGATCCTAGCAGAATATGTCTGAGCATTAGAATACACACTACAGAATGAAATAGAGTCAAATGGTATGATGTACAATACAAATCTGACCAATTATTGTCCAATGCACTGGTGGGGCAAGGAGGGTTTTGCCAGTAATGGTTTCCCACCTGTGAAAACTTCTGGTTGTTTCTGGGTATCAGTAGCTAGCTAGGGATCTGCCCTTCCTCTAACTCAAGAGTTTATGTAGCCGGGCATGGTGGCGCACGCTTGTAATCCCAGTACTTGGGAGGCAGAGACCAGAGGATCCGGGTTCGCAGCCAGCCTCAGCTACTTAGTGAGGTCCTCCGCTTCTTACTGACCCTGTTTCAAAATAAAAGAGTAAAAAACAGGGCTGGGGGTGTAGCTCAGAAGTAGAATGCCCCTGGGTTCCATTCCCGGTACCACAAAAAAAAAAAAAAGAGTTTATGTCCCTTTAACCATGAGTGGGCAGTTCTTCTGCCTGCTGCCCAGGAGAAGGAAGGAGAAGGAAGAGGTGACGTGGGCCTGAGTATTGTCTTAGGCAACTGTTGTCTCTGTGCAATACTTGGATCTGTTTCCCCCAGGGCAGAGCTTCCCAGCTTCCCCCAGAAGAGTACTCCTCTTCTGCATGCGTCTAGAATTTTACCTGTCAGTTTGATACTGCCAGTTTTCTGTCTTTTTGCAATCCCTCATAATTTTTTTGTTGACTGTATTCTTATTTTCATGTGTTCAGTATTCTGTCTCAAGCTTGTAGTTTTAGCTTAAGTATTCAAAACAGTGACCATCACATTATAAAACCAGATCCTAGCCAGGCGTGGTGGCACATGCCTATAATCCCAGTACCTGGGAGGCTGTGAGAGAGGAGAATTACAGGTTCAAAACCAGCCTCAACAACTTAGTGAGACATAGTTCCCATGAATATGTAAATAAAAAATAATAATACAAGGAAAAAGATCAAATAAACTACAGTATTTTCATGCTATGAAATATTATCCACCTGCTTAAAAATGAGATGGATATTTGAAAAACAGCATTGAATATAAATGAAAAGGTTAAGTAGTCAATAATAAATACATCAGGTTTCTCTTTATGTAAAAAATGTATGTTTATAAATTCAGGGGAGGAAACCAGAGGATTATACACCAAACTCTTTACCTCCTCACCAGTGGGAGACTTTCTGGGGAGAGAGAGGGAGTACAGGGGATTTTTCATATAATGGCTGAATATTTTACAATGAGGATGTATTTTTGTATATCCTATATAATAGAAAGAAACAAAGCTTGCCAATTTGAATCTTTTTTGGAAGTGCTGGGAATTGAACCCAGGGTCTCAAGTCTATACCATCGAGTTATACCTCCAGCCCTCCAACTTGAGTCTTAACCTGAGAAAAATGTTCCCCACCTAGATGATGAAGTTTTTATAAAATTTAGAAATCAATATATTTTTAACAGTCTCCATAGCACTCTATTAACATCAATACATTTATAGATACCTGAACTACCCTGTACCACAACATACATATAACAAAAAGGTATAAACTATATGGATAGGTTACATTGTTTTACTTTCTAAACATATTCAAGTAAAATGTTTTTCAAACTTATATCTTACAAATCTGAATATCAGTGATGCAAATATTCTGTGGCAGGCATGTTCTGACTCCACATTCTCATTATGGTTTTTTGGTAAAAGCTGAGTTTTTTACAAGCCATGTTGGTAAACCCGCTACTGCTCGGTATATATTCTGACACTCACATGCCTGTCCTCTGTCCCACAACCTAACTGCCTCCCAAGCAAGAAAACTCTACTACTAGCCAGAAAAACTCTGTCCTTAACTCACAAAAAGTCAACACTTGCTGGTAGTCAGTCATACTTCATCCAGGACAGGACTTTTCATCCACTTTCAAGAAAGTGCCTTTAACCAACAACGATAAGGGCATTATGTGAGTTCATCATCAAAGGAGATCCTATTTACATTTCTACTGTAACATTAGTCATTATTTATATTAAATTTCCTGTGTATATACAATTATTGTGACAATACAATATAGGATTTAACCAAGTATAAAAAGCCTATAGGTTTTCTCACAGGAAAATTGTGCTGAATTCTCTCAAAAATTTGATATGGCTCTCAGTCTGTTGCATTAACAATTCTACAGTAAATCTCTACATAGAAGAGAGGATCCTTCTTTGTTACTGAGGCTCGACCACTTACTAGTTAAACAATCTTGAGAAAGCAATTTGGTTTCTCTAAGCCTTGGCATCTCATCTTCAAAGCAGGGTCAAAACAAGCGCTTTCCTCACAAAATTGTGATAAAAATGTAAGATAATTTAGTCAAGTATTTAGCAGAGAAGAGACACAAAAGTGAAGAATATTAGCTAGCATTATTTTATAAATATGTATTTGGACATTACCATTCCTAAATGGCAATGACTCAATTACTATCATTCAAGGACAAAGATGATGAGTGATTTAACTAAATTATGCATCTTACTAAGATTTTCCTTTAGAATTCATTATTAATTCTTTCTAGATTCTACATGATCTGTGAATATAAAAGTTGTGCAACATGGCATTCAACTTTAGCACCTTTTTAGAAACTTGAGAAAGAAGATTCCAATAAGATGATATACCAGTAACAGTGAATTCACAATATCTTAGGATAGGATAAAAACACAGCATGTTATTTATAACAAATATAAATCATTTGATTTCCTTGAATAGGTTTTCTAATTTCCAATTGAATTATTTTTTCCTATTAGGTAATTTATACCATTTAAAACCACCATTGCTTCTCTTTATAAAGAAGAGGACATAAAGATCAATTTTAGTATAAACAAAACAAAACTCCATTGAAGAAAAATCTTTCCCACACAATTCACTGGTGCCCTGACTTTCTTAATATCCCTTACCACCAGATGAAAAACCGCACAGACACGCCACACATTTCTTTCCACGCCTACAAGGCCCTCTGTGTTTCCTCCTCTCGGGGACACTCTCTTCTCCTGCCAGACTTTTATTCTCTCCATCACCATGTGGATAGGAGCAACATATGAAATCTAAAATTATCCACACTTATATTTAAAGGGAGAAGAAAAATATTCTTAACCTAATATTGGCCAAAGATTTGTTTAAATATTTGCAGTAAACTTTTATAGCAATGTTTTTACATGTTTATAAACTACACAATTTTTATGACTACTGCATATATGTGAATAAGTGTAAACAAAATTAGATAAAACTAAAGAATTAAAAACATGTCAAATCCACAAAAAAAGTATGTGAGGTAATGCATCTGTTACTTAGCTCAACTTAGCCATCCCACAATGTATACATATTTC
Organism: Glis glis; assembly: GCA_004027185.1. Lineage (NCBI taxonomy): Eukaryota > Metazoa > Chordata > Mammalia > Rodentia > Gliridae > Glis > Glis glis. The sequence continues at coordinate 40,220 of PVJS01013885.1, forward strand.
AAAACACCATGTTGTACATAATAAATATATAAACCTTTTATTGGTCAATTAAAATATATTGATTTTTTAAATGTCAAATGGTTTTAAAATTGCATGTTTTTAGATAATAAAGAAGAAAACACATCCTCAAACAGATGAGCCTGAAGTAATTTTCAGTAAGAAACATGACTTCCTTTTAATTGGGCTGTTGTTTGCTTTTTATTGCCTATTTCTAGAAGCTCTTTGTAATCAAGGAAAATAACCAGGAAATAGACCTTTGGAGGATATGAACTGAAAACTATATAAGCTCATGCTTTGGAACAGTTAGTTTAAAACAGGGAGTGGGAGACCAGGCGAAGAGGTGCTGTGTCGACGGAGGGCATCTCAAAATCTCCAGAACTTTTCAAACTAGGAGGGCCACTTATGCTCCCCTTTTGAGATTTACTACCAGGAAAGTCACCAGTACACCCCAGTCACCAAGTGACCAATGTGGAGGCCGTGTGCATCCCAACTACCACTCTAGACTGCAGGTAACTGACACAGCCATACCTTCACAGCATTCTCAGGGTGTAGCCAAATTACATTCTACTTCATATGACCAAGAAATAATATTTTTAGAAAGTAATATAAAATCTGCATGCTGTTATATAAAATTACATGTAAAATATTATATGCAGCTATTTAAACCTAACATAAAAACTCACTCTACTAATCACATACTATCTTGGGTTCCACAGATACAGATCTTATGATTAACTGAGTTGTTCCCAGTCTTACAAGCATTATATTTAACTGGGAAGGTTTTTTAAAATACTTATGCTTGCCGGGCGTGGTGGCGCACACTTGTAATCCCAGTACTTGGGAGGCGGAGACTGGAGGATCCGGGTTCGCGGCCAGCCTCAGCTACTTAGTGAGGCCCTCCGCAACTTTGTGAGAGCCGGTTTCAAAATAAAGGATAAAAATTAGGGCCGGGGGTATAGCTCGGAGGTAGAATGCCCCTGGGTTCAATCCCCAGTACGGAAAAAGAAATACTTATGCTCTATTAGCATCTCTTGGAGTGAAACTCTGGTACAGATATATTTTTTCAAAACTTTCAAGCCGGGCGTGGTGGTGCATGCTTGTAATCCCAGTACTTGGGAGGCTGAGACAGGA